>MU184634.1:0-11666 GCA_016904865.1 Pissodes strobi | reverse complement strand
TATAATAATGAGAGGTTAATTTTACATATTGTAACATAGAAATTTGCTTATTATTAAATTTTACAATATTTTCTTGTATAAAATTTTCTCTTTTTTGTGTCTTATTGCTTAGACGTTTGGAACAATTTATACTCTGCATCTGTATGTATATTTCGCATTGATAAAGTTTAAGTGTTTCAAAAAATACAAATATGTTTGGATGGCTAAAATTAAAACATTTATTTAAATGTGAATGGAATGACTCGCACGCATTTGTAGTTCTTTGGCTGGAAGCTGATTTCGCAGCCCATATCTCAGGTGGAAATAGTGAACTGTCATCTATATAATTTTCTACCAGATGGTCGGCAAATTTTACCAACTGCTGATTGTCGGGTCTCATTTCATTTATTTCAAATGAAAAGCATTCTCCCACCTTTTCTGGATCTGTAAAGAAATATTAATTAGAAAACATAGCAAACATAACATAGCACAATAATATTTACCTAAGAAAAGAAGACCAGAACAATATCCAATTCATTTTCCTAGTTCGGTTCTCTCCAAGTAGTCTCTTGCTAATCCTAGAGCTTGTATTCTTCTCCACCAAGCTTGACTGAGATGAAACCAACAGCCTATAATTTTCACATTATTCCAAACTTGAGTAATCGCCTTATGGATTGATGTTTCAAAATATATCACCACTTCCTCTGGTTGAAACAGCAAGTTAAATTCTCTACATTTATTTAAAATATATGTGAAACAATTTGCATATGAGTTTGTCGATTTATCTTTTAACAGGCAAAATACAAGGGGAGTATAATATCCATTGTGGCATCCGTGAATAGTAAACACCTGAAGAAAATGCTTTGGTGCATATTAGAACATTCCATCCATGAAAATGCGAGTACACGCGCACACTTGTTTCATATTGGTTTCGCATGAAAATATTACTATATTCGACACAGAATTATTGACTAATAAAAAATCGTCTCCCCTGTTCGTCATAATCGGCATGATCTTATCTAGAGCATGGTGTAAATCAGCACAAAACTTGGGCAGCGTAGGAAACTTTTTTCTTCTTATACCATAAACACTTCTTTTCACAGAATGTAACTCTTCCACTGTTAAACAGTCGTTCTGATTGTCTTTCAAAACAGACTGAAGTATTCTTTTTGGTTGGAGTCCTATATCCTCTGACGCTTTGCCGAAACTGTAACGAAGTGTTTTTGTAACTCAGATGCACTTAATTCCGCATGACAATGTGTCAGGTTACACTTTGATATCACTAATTATTCGACAACAGTATATAAATTCGCCTTATATCTTGGAATTCTGCATCTCCACTTAACTTCACCACTTAACAGGTTATCCGAGTAATTAAATTTAAAATTATTTACAATTAAACACATTTTTCCGCGTTTAGAAACGCTCTTTTGAAGCTTTGCACTTTCCATGTCTGTTTATCGTTCGGGAAATAAAAATTAAATGCAACCCCCAAGTACCACATCGACACTATGTTAATTACCCACCCCATCAGCCTAAACAGGGCATAATATTTTTTATGGCATGACCGCAATTCAAATTACGGTCAATTTTACCTGCTTTACCCTCGGACGAAAGTGTATATTTGATATTTAAGACACCGGACGAAAGTGCATCACATAATTTATGCAAAAAGGGATAGCGGACGAAACTGTAGATTCCCGTCTGTCCTTTTAAGATTGCTGGTAGCAGAGTACGCTTTATAGGCCACCTATTTCAAATTTGGTAGATTGTCTCGATGCGTTGGAGGTTAGTTTGGCCAGTATAATTCCTGAATTTGATTATGTCGTTTTTGGCGGTGACTTCAATGTTGATTTTTTAAAAAGGTAGGATCCTAGTTTATATTAACCTCTAACTTTTTTATTAAATATGGTCTAACACAACATATAAAAGAGCCAACACGTGTAACTAATAATTCAAGTACTCTTATTGATTTGATACTGTCTAGTGGCCCGGATGTAGTCTGTGATGCTGGAATATTAAGGATGGAGGATGTCTCGGATCATTATTTGGTCCACTGCAAGGTTAAATTATGTAAGTTAAAACCTAAGCCTTCGTTCAAAACGTAGAAATTTTTCTTCTTTTGACTACGGCGGTTTTTTATATGACCTAAATATGATATATTGGGACCGCTTGTTTGCACTGGATGATGTTGACGAAATGGTCGAGTTTTTTAATCGGAACGTACTGACTCTGTTTAATAAACATGCCCTTTTTAAAACAGCTACAATAATTGAAAACTTAAAATTTATGATAAAGCTGAAAAGATTAGCTTTATCAAAATACAAATCCATGAAATCTGAGAATTCTTTGCTTGAATTTAAGAATTTAAGAAATATGGTTAATATGGCTGTTAAGTCGGAAAAAAGGGCCTTTCTACAGCATGCTTTTCGTACCGATCCAAAAAATTTCTGGCGTACGCTTAAATATTTGAATGGCGATGGCGGGAGGCCCACGGATGATTCCATGTTTAATGATTTCCAAGGAACAGATTTTAATGATCATTTTATTAATAATGCCCCGTTAGCTGTGGTGAATAATCAGGCTTTCATAAATGAAAACTATCGATCTAAATATTTTCTTGATGCCAATACCAACCATTTAATTTTAAAATCTGTCCAATCTGAGGACGTAGAAAGAATGATCTATAAACTTAAATCAAATGCTAAAGGTTCTGATGGATTGAGTTTGAAGATGCTTTTATATGTAATTCCTACTCTTACACTTCACATCACTTTCATTTTAAATAAATGTTTATTGAATGGCAAATTTCCTGAACTTTGGAAGGAGGCTACTGTCATTCCTGTACCTAAAAGTTCTAAACCCTGCACCTTAAATGACTATCGCCCTATTAGTATTTTGCCAACCTTATCTAAAATTCTAGAAAAAATTGTAAATGTGCAACTTAATACTTTCTTAAACCAGAATAAAATATTGCTAATTACCCAGTCAGGTTGCAGGTCTAAACAGAGCTCTTCTACAGCCCTCTTGAAAATGACTGACGATATTTTTCTCGCTTGTGATAAGGGAAAAAATACCATTTTAATCTTATTGGATTACAGCAAAGCCTTCGATACCTTAGATCATGACCTAATGAAAGCAAAGTTGAAATATTTTGGTTTGGGAGATCGGGCACTACGAGTTACTTGTTTAATATGCGCCAACGAGTATTATACAATAACATTTGTTCTGACTTCGAACGTGTGTCAAGAGGTGTTCCATAAGGGAGGGAGTATACTTGGTCCGATAATGTTTTCTTTATATACCTCCGACTTCAGCAATATTCTTCATAACTGTTCTTCTCACCAATATGCTGATGATATTCAGCTCTATTTATCCTTTCTATACCCGGAGTTGGACATCGCCATTGACAATGTCAATGCTGATTTACGCTCATTTAGCAACATTTCAAAACTCCATCTTGTTTTAATCGAAAGCAAAACACAGTTAATTGTGTTTGAGAAGAATAGACAATAAATTATGTCGCATCCGAATTTTAATGTTACATTAAATGGCCTTATTTTAGAGCCTATGGTAGTTTGTAAGAATCTTGGAGTCTTTATTGATAGTGATCTGAGGTTTGTAAGTCATGTTTCCTATCTTATTCAAAAGACTTATAGTAAATTAAAGATCCTTTATCTACATAAAGATATATTTGATTCTCGTTTCAAATTGATATTGACTGATTCCTTGGTCTTGTCGCACCTATCTTACTGCATCAGTATCTTCTAGCCAGTCCTTTTGCAGAGGGATAGACTGAGTCTTCAAAGATTGCAAAATGCTTGTATTCGTTTTAGTTATAATCTGCGGAAGTTTGATCACGTGTCTGCAAGCTTCTCGCACTCTGGCTGGCTTAATCTTGAGGATCGTTTTCGAATACTATTTCTCAATATAGTATTTAAAATAATTTTCTTTCAAAAGCCCTCATATCTCTCTGAAAAGCTTATACGAATCTCGAAAGTCCATCGTTTTAATAATATGTTTAGTGTTCCGAGGCATGGCTTCGCCCAATTTCAACGCTCTTTTAGTTATAACGCTGCGAAACGCTTTAATGAACTTCCTATTGGTGTTAGAGAGTCCCCTAGACCGGAGGTGTTCCGTTGGAGTGTGAGGAAGTTCTTTAGACAACAGAGAGACTTAACTTAACTTAATGGTTCTTGCGTAACATTGCACTTACTTATATAGTTAGTATGTCCAAACACACATATTGGTGCTCTCGTTCTTATTTAGTTTTTATTTATATTTTAGTTTAGGTAAAGTGTTAAACCATTTTATATTCTATAAGTCTATTTATCTGAAGGGGGGTTGTTGTTGTTGCAACCTTGTTGGATACCGCCCCCCACATATATACCATTTTGTTAACCAGTCTTTTGGCAAGTAAAAGTTCTTTTTATTTATTTATTTTATTTTATTCGGTTGAAATAATGTGCGATGATTGAAGCAACATCCGCAAGAAATCTATCGTTAGCTTTGTAGTTATTACGCTAATGCCGCTATTATATAAAATTCTAGCTACTGGAAAGAGTCACATACGACTGAATACATAGGTAGAGAAATTAGGGAGAAATGGGAGGATGTTAATAAAGTTTTCATCCAGAAAATTTGTTGTTACAGATAACGCTGCCAATATGAAAGCCGCTTCGGCTATATTAGAAGGGAAAGTAAGCCGAAATTCAAATGTTTTTACATCGTTAGATACTCTATTAGATCTCATTTTTATTGATGTGAAATAGCTGGCTACTTTAAAGATGTTTCTAGCACAAGCTGTACAACTAATATATTTGTATTGTAATTGTACACGTGAGTGGGTCCAAATAGGACCCTCCACTGCGACCCTTGATCTATTGTGGCTCACATCTGTGTTTTCCACTATGCCAGAGGCTCGATCCTTTTCAAGAAATCGAACAGCTTTCTGGGGTGGATAGTTTTCAAATCTGCAAGTGTGATTTGAGTATTTCCAACGACTTTTTGTCTGGTTCTTTCCATTGCTGGACAGTGGCATATAACATGCTCCACTGTTTCTTCGTCCTCCAAGCACAAGCGGCATTCCGTCTCTTCGGAGAGCCCTATCTTGTTCATGTGGCTTCTTAGCCGAAAATGGCCAGTGTACATGCCAACTACAGCCTGTACCTGCTGCCGGCCAAGTTGAAGAAGCTGCCCGGTTCTCACTCCTGATGACAGAATCACCGCCAACTTTGAATGAGTTAGGCCTGGTAACTCTCTCCATTTATCTACAAATTGATTTTGTGTCCACCTGGAGAGGGCTTCTTTAGCTGTGTCATAAGCTATTCCCAGTACTGGTTCTGGTCCTATGAAGGCCGTCGCGGCCGCCTGCTTCGCAAGAGCTACTGCTTTTTCGTTGCCTTCATATCCTGTATGTCCCGGTATCCAGATCAATGTAAGTTTGTTTTCTCTCCCTAGTTTGATGAGTAGTTGCTGGCAGTTCCATACTGTCTTGGATGAACAACGGCTAGAATCAAGAGCTTTTAGAGCTGCTTGACTGTCCGAGAAAATTTTGATTGACTCGCCTTTCCAGTTTCTATCGATGAGCCACTGTGCAGTCGTATCAATGGCCTTAACTTCAGCCTGAAAAATGGTTGCATGTTTGCCTAGGGAACATTTAAGCTCAACCTTACCATTTTTATTTCATGCAGCGGCTCCCGTACCATCATTGGTCTTGGTGCCGTCAATGCACCAACTATTCTCTGTTCTTCTCAGATTTTCAGAGTCCTTCGCCCATTCGTTCCTCTCTGGTAGGAGGACGTCATAGGCATGGTAATAGGTGGTTTTGGTAGGCATAACATCTGATGGTAGACCCAACACACTGTCCTGCTCATTGGCATTTTCCAGCCTGTTGGGCACCATGATGATCGCCTGCGGATTGTTGATCACCGCCCGTGTCAATCTATACGTCGCCCATCTAGCCTCCTTCTCCAGCAATATTTGAAGAGGTGGAAGATTTAGAAGACACTCAAGCGCTGCCGTGGGTGTAGTACCGAAAGCGGCACTAATTGCCAGACACGCTTGTCTTTGTAAGGTAGATAATTTGATTCTCGCGGAGCTCTGTAAGCTCTTAGAATACCAAGCCACTGCCCCATATGTTATCATTGGTCTTATGATCGCGATATAGAGCCATTGCATTTGTTTGGGATGTATGCCCCATGTTTTGCCGCAAATGCGTCTGCAAGTCCATAATGACAGTTTGGCTTTTGCGGCAATTTTATCCAGATGCGCATTCCAGTTAAGTGTTTTTATCTAAGGTAATTCCCAGATACTTCACTGTATTCGCAAATAGGATAGTTTCTCCTTTGAGTGAAGGTGGTCTTAGGTCTTCCAGCCTTTTCTTCCTTGTGAACGGTACTATAACTGTTTTGTGTGGGTTCACAGATAGTTGTTCCCTTTCACACCAGTCATAGACCACGGTTAGCACCTCGTGCAGATCCTCTGAAATAGTTCTTTGCAAGTTGCTTCTTATCAGTATTACTAGATCATCCGCATATGCCTGCACCTGCACATCCTACAGCGAGAGGACCGCTAGCAGATTATCCATCAGGAGAGACCACAGAAGGGGCGACAAAACCCCGCCCTGCGGACATCCTCTAACAGCCCTGAATCTGTAGCTCTCCCCCTGTAGAGTTGTTGTGCCCACTCTGCAGTTTAACATACTTCCGATCCAGTTCCTTATTTGTGGTTCAACCCCTCTTTCAGCTAATGCTGTGTATAAGGAGTTTGGTAATGCATTATTGAATGTTCCTTCGATGTCCATGAACACACCCATCGCGATAGTCTTGCCTTCTAACGGTTGTGTTATGTTCCCGACAAGGTTGTTTAGTGCTAGTTCTGTAGATTTGCCGGTCTGATACGCATATTGGTGAGCATTCAGTGGATATTCATCAAGTGCACCCGTTCTGATGTGCACGTCGAGTATCTTTTCCATGCATTTCAACAGAAAGGAAGTCAGACTTATAGGTCTCCATGAGTTAGGTGTTGATTCCCTACGTCCCATTTTTGGGATGTACACCACTCTGAATTTAGTCCAGCTGCTAGGTATATAATTACTCGCTAGGCTGGCTCTAAAAAGTTTGATTAAGAACGGTGTTAATACTTCCAGACCGTTCTGCAGCAGTGCTGAAAATATTCCGTCCTCACCAGGTGATTTAAAAGGCTGAAATGATAGAATAGCACTTTTAATTGTTGATGCATTAATGATGTTCTTGGGGACAATCCAGTCGCCCGCTTTTGGCCGATTTGATCGGTCCCAAACAGGCTCCTCCTCATCATTATCCAAAATCCGACATCCCGGGAAATGAGTCCTAGCCAGAAGCTCCAACGTCTCCATGCCAGATTCCGTAAAGGATCCGTCAGGTCGTTTTAGCGATCCTAACTCTTGAACGGGTTCTCTAGAGAGGATTCTATGGATCCTTGCACTGCCAGGTGCATCTGTTATGCCCTGACAGAAGGTTTCCCATGAATTCCTTTTTGCCTCTCTGATGGCTTTGTTGTAGTTCGTTAGAGCAGTTCTGTATTGATCCCATGTGCTGGTCTCTTTAGCTCTATTAAAGAGTTTACGAACCTCCTTCCTTTGTTTGTCAAGGGAGTTGTTCCACCAAGTGGTTCCTCTGTTGTCCCTTTTAGTCTTGACTGGACAGTTTTCATGATAAGCCGTATTTATGGCTGTCCTCAGTTGCTCCGAGGCCAGCTCAATCTCATCACAATTTGATATCTTGTTGGTTCAGAGCCCCTGTTATTAACAATCAGCCCCTCCCCTAGTAAATAATTGTATAATGACTCACCTCTTTGGTTGGTGTCCGTGCTGCCCCACACTGCATGGTGCGCATTGGCATCACATCCAACCAATAGATGGATGTACTTCCTCCGACTGTAAGCGACCAAGTTCCGCACTTCAATTGGAGGAGGTTGGTTTGCTTCAGCGTCCCCAGGCAAGAAGGCAGAGCAAACGATCATATCCGTTGTGCCCTGTCCCATGTGTATTTTGACAAGCGCTGTCGCCATGTCCCGCTAGCAATTATCTGAAATTTTGAAAAATTTCATGTTGTTTTTGATTAAGATACATGCTCTGGGTCTGTTTCCAGAGCAAATTATCTTACCTGATGTATTACCTAGGCCTCGTATTTGGCCTGTGGTTGATAGCCAGCCTGGAGAAGGGCGATATCTACCCGCCCTTCATTAAAAGTTTTGCCAAGGATGTATGAAGCAGCCTTGGCATGTTGCAGATTGGCCTGCAGAAAAATGGTCTTATTTTCCATTTTTCTTCCCAGTCTGCTCATCCAAGGGAGCCCTACCTCCTTGTTTTTTCGACCCTGTGGTCCCCTTGCCAGGGATGGACTTTCCCTTTCAGGGGGCCTAGTAGAGGTGCGACATTTTTTGAGAGGGATTTGGCTCCCTCTCTGCCACCCGATGTTGAAGCTGTTGCTTCCACCAATCCGGTCTCAGGTTTAGAAGCTTCTGTGAAGACAAGATCAACCCTACCTTCAGCTTCCTCCTGAGGGGTTTCGGCGGAAGTGCCAGCCTCCTGTTCATGTGGGGCGGCTCTCCGTTCCCCCCGTGGCTTAGGACGGAATTGGACCTGTCCAAAGCCAAAGAAGGGTCTGAAGTCCATCCCCTTCAGAGTCGCCATTGATTCATCATCAATGGCGAATGTCCAGGTTTGTCCTGGACCTGATTCTTGCCGGTGTAGAATTGTCCACTCCCGGGTGTTTAGACTGCGGTTCATATTCCGCAGTCTTGTAAGAACCACTTTCGATGTCAACCGTTTGTCGTTATCATAATATAACACTAATATAAACGTTGAGGCATCACACCGTCTCCTGGCGACATTTAAACGAGAGCAAAGGAAATATATGGAAAAACTATCTGTCGTTAGAAGGTGAGGGTTGTTTATTGTTTTGAAGGGTGGAGGCCAATAAGCAAGCGATTATGTCTCTGGCAATAGTAAGTTTACAAAAAATACATTGGATGGTATATTCTGGAATAAGGTAGAAGGTTTTATTCCACAGTTAAAACATGTTGTGACAGTAAATTAAATAGAAGAAATGTTCTTTAAAGTTTCGCTAACGTGTCCCTTGCTAAGACAAAAGGGGGCAAAAGCAGCTCAAATTCGCAGAGATCAAAAAATACTTTGCTATAAATAATGTACATAAGATCTGTAATTTGCTAGACCAATCCATTAAGGGATCTGATCACACTCCTTCTGAACAGGTGAAAAATAGTAGCTATTATATAATACTTTCTTTTCTTTTAAGTTTTTTTCAGACTGATACCTTCTAAAAAAATTATAACATCGAAACTATGAGATGAGGAAATCGCTTTGATTGATCTTGCAAATTTTTAAACAAAAGCTGACTTTTTAGCAAGCGGTTTCTATCTTGCATTTTTGACAATTTGTGGAAAAAAACTGAATGCTTCTTTCATTCTGGAAATCGATTGCTGAAGGCAAATATCTATAGGATGATATTTATTATAGGCATAACAGTAGTTGTGTAAAATCAAGAACCAGCTCCAGTTCCAGAATCGAGCTAAGCGGAGAAAACTTACCCCAAGAAGTTATATAAACTAAAGAGAAAATCTATAAAGAAGTGCAATCGAAACATCTTGGTAAAAAAGGCCGACAAAGTAGCATGTTTAGAACGCGTTAAAATCAAGGGCTTTTTGTCTCATTTTGAGTTTAGCCTGCTAGCTACAGTAACTAAAACTATAAGAACAGCAATCGAAACATCTTGGAAATAATGGCAGATTAAGGATGTTGTTTAGAACAAAGTAGAAATAATGCTGCTAAAGAAAATTCACAAGCAGATAACAAGTTCTTCAAGACAAAAAGAAAAATAGAATCCAATTAACATCAAAATAATCTTACGTTCCATTTTGTCTATCGTTCGTCGGTAATTAAATATTTAGCTGTTTTATTACAACTGCAAGTATGTGCTGATTTCGACTAATATTGAAATTTTATAATTGTTTCTCCCTGTATTGAGAACATCGCTGACTTCCTAATTGAAGCCCTTTTGAACCGATTGACTTTCATGCAGCAGCATGTAATTCTAACCCCGTTTCCTATATCCGTTCTACTATAAGACTTCATACTTTATCAACATTATTGTATTTGAGTCGAACTTAATATAAAATCCGGTGAACCATGAGTAATTGAATTTATATTAGCTAGTCTTATGCAAGTTAGATGTTTCAACAACAATTCTGAATCTGTTGAAAATGTATCAGATTAAAAGTAGAACTCAAATAATAAATAAGCAAACAGAATGGTAGTGCGATATACTTTCTATAATGTCCTATACCAAAGAAAGAATAAGCATTAATTATTAAGTTACGGATGTAGTGCTACACATTTCAAAACAAGCGTAGGGAATACGTTTACGCAGCTCTCGTTGTGGAAAAAAATCAAGGACGCCTTCGGGAAACACTAAAGAACAAATTCTTCAAAACTAAATACTGTTTTTATATTCAGTCATTCAACAAACAATAAATACAGTTAGTCATTATTCCCATAACGTATTAAATATTTCAGTATTTACAAAAGCCATTGGATGATGACAACTTGCTATTAGTATACGGTTTAAATAGACGCAGCTTGAACGAGTATGGCAAAAAATATTCCTCAGTCCTCTGATTATGAATAATTATTTAAATAATTTGGCCAACAAAAGTAGAAAAACTGTTAGAGATTTTGTTTGACTTGGTCCAGTCAGTTTGCTTACAGCTTTTATTTTTATTGTGCCAATCAGAAACACCCGTCAGACACAAGCTGCTCATCAACATACGATTCAGTTGCGAAGACCTAGGACGTCCCTGTTGCAGGACTCCTTTGTCTGGAGGACTGCCTCGCTCTGGAAAGGACTTCCGAGTAACGTCTTTCCCGAAAAGTACAACCTACAGCGCTTCCTGCCCAACGTCCACCATCTTCTTTTGTGTGTGTGCCGCAAATAAACAAAAACACTATTGATAAGAAATTCCAGTTAGATACCATCTTTAATGATTGCTAAAAAGCGTGTGATAAAATGGATCATCGAATTCTCCTGAATAAATGTCGTCAGTACAATTTCTCGGGAATCGGCTTGAGAATGTCGCTGACAAGAAGGTCCTTTTTCTGAGTTTTTGCGATTTTAATGAGAAGTACTTCATTTTTGTTTCGGAGGGAGTCTCAGTTATTTACCTAAATATTCACAAACCTCATTAATAATAATTAGCTATATTTTCAATTAGGAGCGCAGCTACAGCTGAACAATTTATGCATAATATATTTAGCATTATTTGCTATTTATCTAAATTATTTCATCAAGAAACAATGATAGATATTTTGAAACGGCGAAAAAATTATAAATGCCGGTATTCTGTCTGCGGCAAAAGATAAGGCGTATATTTTTCGTTGCAATCAGAGCATCAACTTTTGCATTACACATTCTTTAGTGAAATTTCTTCTTTGATGTAATACGAATGGAACCAGGTCGGTTCGATTTAATTGCTTCTTA
Organism: Pissodes strobi; assembly: GCA_016904865.1. Lineage (NCBI taxonomy): Eukaryota > Metazoa > Arthropoda > Insecta > Coleoptera > Curculionidae > Pissodes > Pissodes strobi. The sequence goes on along the minus strand of MU184634.1, from coordinate 147 downwards.
TGGATTAAAAGGTCTATGACATTTTGAGTGTGGTTGAGGTTAGTTTTTGTCCGTTTCTGCCGTTTCACATTCGTATGATATTAACGATTATTTTATTTCGTCATTGGCATAAGGATTTTTCAAACTACTTCCTAATTTTTATACTTA
>MU184633.1:138200-220561 GCA_016904865.1 Pissodes strobi | reverse complement strand
ACCATTGAAATTGATGTGTATATTTTTGAAAAAGGTGTTATTTTGGGTAGTTTTGGCGCCAAAAAAGTTGTGAGGATTGAAACAACCGTGCTGCAGTTCGATAGGAAATTAACAAGAGAAAAACTCTCTATATGCATCTTTGTTTCGAAAAACTCGGGAATTTTGAGAGAAAATGTAAAAACATCGATTTGTAGGATAAATAAATGATCTTTTTCACGAAAAATATTTTTTTATTGAAAAATCAATTATTTTGAGAATTGCCGTGAAAAATCGTATAAGAAGACATGTTACAAATAATGACATCTTTTGTACAGGGTGAGTTAGTCAAATTTACACTTTTCGCCATTTCGGGTTTTGACACGGCCGACACCTCACCTAATAATATTTTATTTCAGAAAAACCGAATATTCTGGAGCAAATGTCTTTTGAAATTTTCACTTCATTGTACGGCCTTAAGCACAAACCGTTTTTTTAACTGGAATTAGTTCCCGTATTCAAGGTTTCTTCAATATTCCTTCGAGCGGTTTCAGCGTTACCAAGAGTTTTATTCCATAATTTCTTTTATTTGTAAAGACACACTCTGTATCTTACATCGAAAATTATAGTTTATAGTAAAACCTCTTCAGTAATTCTATGCGGCGTTGCCATATCGCGATTTTTTCTTGTAAACGTTATCCTTTTTTAAAAGTGTCATTTTAGGTGAAATTTGGGTTTTAACTATAAAATAATCTCATTTGAAAAATTTCTTTCAATCCGATGATTTCTTATATTAGGGAATTGGTAATGTATAACATGAAAAACAATCAATGTAATGTTCGTTCAAAAAGAATAGATTTTTTTAGGTATTATAGACGTATGTTAGTGTTGGATGGATTCTAAATTGATGCTTTATTTTTCGATTAAACAACATATTACTAACAAAAACTAGCAAATTCCGTTTAGACTTGGAAGTGACGTGTTTGAACCATCCCTAATACAATATGCTGTTTTTTTTTTGTTTACGACGATCCTAGACAAATTTTTAAAAAATGAATCAATATATTGACATTCTTGGCAACTATACAATCTATAAAAATATATTTAAGCATGTATATAGTTTGAAGTGATACCCTATATAATGTGATGTATCAGTAATATTAAAGCGATATTAAGGCATTAGAGATTAAATAAACATCTTATACAAAACCGCATGCTAAAAATGTGCGTGCACACAAATAGCAGCCATCCATTAGGTCCCCTAACTTAATCTAGTCCAAAATCCATAATTTCTTAAACTACAAACGTATCGTCATAAATATTTCGTAACCTCACATGCTATTAGCATAATAGCCGCAATTAAATCCGTTAATTTATAACGAGAACGTGCGCTCTTTTAGTACTCATTGCACTCGTAAACTTTGCTCCTATTTAAAGGAGTTATGTTGGCGCCCATTTAATTTTTCCATGGTTGGTAATAAAACTTAACCGCACGAAGCCGTAAAACTCTAATTGTACCCGGTTATACTAGGTGCGTAAAAATAAAAAATTTCACTTTTATTATGATTGAGGATATGTTTTGGTTTAAGTGGAAATATAAAGATTCGAGAATTGGGGTGGTAAGAAAAAGTTGTTTTTAGTAAAATGCTTATAGATGATTTTCGGCAATACCTTTAAAGTTTTTCCATCTCTTGGTTTGTCCATGTGCTCTAACATTACACCACCTAAAATGTTATTTACCTCATGGTTAGCTTCCTGCTAATTGAATTCTATATGGTTCACCATTTTATATAATGTTTTAAATATAATTGCTGCCTTTATTTTACGTCTTCCATGTTACACTATTCTGCTGTTTTGTATTGTTTCAATTTTTGTGTATGTTTTTGTTTTAGTTAATAGGAATCGAACTTATTAACAATATAAAAAAAAATTAGTAGCCGCCGAATATACAATATTAACATATAATACCAGTGGCGGCATGTCATGTATATTTTATAAATATATGTTCTACCAATTCCTTTTCCTAAATATTTATTTTTTCTCTGCTCTTCAAAGTCTTGTTTCTTTTCGCCATCTCAGTCTATAAATCCATAAATATATGTTCTATACTTACAGCTCGACGTCTATCAGTAGTTTTCAACCTTAGAGTATATAGTTGAAAAAGAGGTAGTTGTTTTGCTATTCCACTGGCCCCATCAATAAAACGGGCCTGCGGGCGAAAAGAAGTGGGGGTAGCGTCTGCGGGCGACAAGCACCTCCCACTGTAGCTCGCGGCCGGTGAGGCGCGCGTCGCCCGCAGACGCTATCCCCACTTCTTTAGTTCCATTCATTTGTTCATGTTTTGTTTTATTTGGGGGGTTAGGGAGGTAGACATTGTTGGGGCCAGGGCGGCAGCATAATAATGAATTAAACGCGGAGTCTATCTTTATTATATAGTCAAAGTTTTCAACGATCGATGTATTTATTCAATTAAGAGTGCTCGGCGCTATCGCTATCTTGCTTTCGCTCGTGTTGTACGATTAGCCGCGGGGGCAAGCCTCCGACAGTCTGAAGTTAAAGTAAGAATCAACTAAGAAAACGGCACCGCGTCATCCGTAAAACGCGTTCTGTCTCACTTTAGTTTATTTCTGTTCAATGTTTGCGGACTTTGTCAGGTATGACGCTCGTGGCTTTTTCTATAGTCGACTATAGTCGTTTACTTCATTCATTGAAGCGTCGTGATATTATGATTCATGTCACTGTATTTGTGAGTTCTCTCTATTTCTCTCTATCTGGCATGTATCTCATGTTTCCTTGTAGCGAATTTCCCGTGAAGTGCTTCATTTGATCCATCCACCGTTTTGGAGAGCGTCCCCTAGGTCTCGTACCTTCGATTTTCCCTTGTACCACTAGCTTTTCTAGATTATCATCTTTCCTCTTGCTCACGTGTCCAAAAAAACTTGAGTATTCGCTGTCTTCCTATGGTTTACAGTCTTACATTAATTTTTAGTTCTTCTAGTATTGACACATTGATTCGATGAGCAGTCCAAGGAATTCTCAAGTGCTTTCTCCAAACCCACATTTCAAAGATATCCAGTTTAGCAATGTCTATAGCCTTCATCGTCTGCCCCATATAATGCAGTCGAGAAGACAAGGATTTTGACAAGTTTGCGTTTTGTACTAACTGTTAATTGCTTGTGCTTTCAAATTTTATTTAATTTTGTCATGGTTCGGCAGATGCATTTCCATCTCTGTTTATCTGAGTTTCCATATAAATTATTTCTTCCACTATATCATAGTGCGATCTATTACCATTAGCAACGTTTTTTGTCGATTTAGTTTTAAGCCAAAGTTCAGACTTTCTCTTTTCACTCTTTCAATAAGTTCCGACATTTCTTGTTCATCCTTTCTTATTAGTGTGGTGTCATCGGCGAACCGAAGGTTATTTCTTTCTCTGCCGCCTATACTTATGCTTGTCCTCTAGTCTGACCACTGGAGTGCTATTGTCATATAGATGTTTTAATCGAAGCACCAGATGTTGAGGTGTACCCATGTCTAATGCCCGGTTTCTGAAGTATCAGATATCTATTGTATAAAGTTATGAAGCCTATAATTACTATGGTTACAATTGTATTAACAATCGTTGTCATAGGAAATATTTGAAGAATAAAGTTATCCATACTTTGAGAAACTGGGCATAAGAGAGCTTTCCAAAGCCTATGGCAGTTGACACAGTCAAATGCTTTGCTGTAGTCTAAGAAACATAGTTATGTTGGCTTCGTAAATTCTCTTGCCTTTTCGATGATTTGTCTAACATTTGTTCTCTTGTGCCTTTGCCACTGACGAATGCAGCCTGCTCATACGAGATCTGCCAATCCAAAAAGCATCTGAGGCGTTGAAGGAGAATTCTGAGCATATTTAACCTTGCTTGGATGTGAGATAAGTGCAATGTTTCTGTAGTTGTTAAATTTTTGACTGGATCCTTTTTTGTGCCATGGGATGAATGTCGATGTGCTCCAATCGTTTGGCCATTGTCCTGTTTTCCATATGTTGTTACATATCCTCCATAGGATTTTGATGCCGGCTTGATCGAGTTGTTTTAGCATTTCTGCGCTTATGGTTCCACCGCCTGTGCTCTTCTGGTTTTCAAATAGCGAATAGCATACTCTACTTCATCCCTCAAAATGTCGTTTTGTTCTTGTCAAGAGCTTCATCTCGTAAAGCTTTTTGTCAATATAGCCGCCACACTTCAAGAGCTCCCTCTATTTCAGTAACCTTTTTCCATGTTTTTGGCTTAAATTCTCTGGTGATTTCCCTGAATCTTTGGAGAAGACCTCGTGTTTCATTGGTGTTGTGTAATCTTTCAATCTCGTGGCAGATTTTTTGAAAGTGTTGGTTTTATCTCGTCTACTCAATGGTTGAATCTCTCTGTTGAACTTTTGGTATTCGATCATTTGTTCATTGTTGCTTATGCCTGTTCTTCTGAGCATCTTCCTTTTCTTTACTACATTCCAAGTTTCATCAGTCATCCACTGATTGTTTTTTATAACTTTGGTATTTTGTTGAGTTACTTCCTCTTTGGTATCGATCATAGCAGTTGGTCGGTATCATCACATTCTCAGTGGGGGTGGTAATTAACTTTATAATTAATCACTTAAATAAGTGGACTGTACTAAAATAGGGTGGTTGGGGTTTTATTCATAGGGTGAGAATTGAAATATGCATTTTAGGTGTTATGTACTTTAATAATGCAAGAATTAATTTGCATTACAATGATTAATATATACAATAATTTCTAACTACTTTCAAGCATTCATCCTTTCACACATAAAACTAAATAGATACTGTACATTCGGTCGTCTATTATTAAATGTCTAGCAAATCTCCTTGATCATTTAAATCTAAAATGGACTATATAAATTGAACCTTCTGTATTTAAGCTATCTGCTTTTGTTCACACAAAATACCTTGTAACTTACTTCTTCTTCGATTCTCTCAATTTAACTTTGCCAGGAGTATAAGACTTCGAACATTTGACTCGAATCTTGAGTACAGGAACAGATTTGTCTACCACAAATTTCCATCCGCCATTTTACCTTATTCTTTCTTCAGCAGGAGAGACGCTACGATTTGTATTGTCTCTAAAAACAGTCCTTAATTCAATGTCGAAAAAAGGTAACATAGAGTACAACAGATATTTTCTAAATTTATGTGCAAACAAATGAGAAAACTACTTAATATTTTGGCGTCAGGCAGGCCTACGGTTGGGTAGATGTATTTGGCGCCAAATTCAAGCAGAGCGGTGACTGAACCGTTGCATCAGGAGTGGGTGTTTGTAAGGCACTAAAATCTAATTTTTCCTACAGGCGCGGCGCGGACAGGAGAATAAAGCGGGAAATTACGCGGAGACAGATGCATTTGAGAGGGTAGAAACATGTTCTTTCTTCATTTGACATTATGTTTTTTACATAACATTGACGGAGACAAAGATATATTAAAATGAGAACGATTAATAACGATTTTCTTGACGGAGTGACAACTAGCTTTCCAGCGATTGTTGCATATAACGGAATCTATTATACGGACAATCCAGGTTCGGACTAAGGAGTACCTGAAATACTTTGCTTTAAATGCACAAGTTTACTGTTTACCTGGGGTGAAATAAATTTATTCGGAGTTTAATTATGGCATATTCATACTACGGACATACAGGGTGTTATCACGAAACTATACGGTGAAAAACGATAAGTTAATACAAATCTTGGGGTGTAAATTCATTCGAATTGCGAAGATCTAGAGCAAACAGAAGAATTCTATCTCACTTATATATTTGAATTTTTGTTTTCGTTTCCCACTTTTCGCATCTTGAGTCACATTCTCGGTTGGGATTGTCAGTTTGTTGGGTGTTGTTATCGAACAGTAAAATGTATTATAATTTGTGGGTATATGGAATATAAAGATATCTATTGCCTAAGTAGACATAAAAGAAGGAGCAGGTGGCCCAAAAAACCCTCTAAAAAAGTAATTTTATTTATATATTTTTTTCAAAACACCCCTTGGTTTTGTGAATATTCTAGGATATAAAAAAAATAAAAAAGAAAACAAGTAGTTTAAAGGGATTAAAAAGTAGAACTTTGCAAAATAACCGTTTTGCCCAACCTTTTGGGTGGAATGGTTACCGGTGAAAATTAAATCGAAAAATGTACAAACAAATTAAAAGCAACAAAAATTAAATCCCCAAAACACATTTGGTCACATTTTGTCTGCAAAGAAAAAATAAAAGCTAACTAAATGCCACATTTACACTGATTACCTTTAGAGCTCATCAGGTCAATAAATTATATTTTAATACTTTAAAACTTGGCACGATTAAAATTAGTTGATACATAAGTCACAAGTGAAATCATCAGCATCGTTATCATCTACTCCAGCGCCCTGATCACGTGATTAACGTTTGCACTTCAGGCAAAGAATCCAACCTTCACCAGCCCGTGAGGACTAAAATGTCTCCTTACAAGTGTGTGTGTGAGTTTTGAAGATCCCAAGTACTGGTTGGTCTGTTTGTATTCAATCTTTATAAATAACACTAAAAACGATGCAAAATTTTTGATAACGAATGGGCGTTGATTTTTAAAACTGAAGAAATATCACCCGTCTATTAGTTGGTTTTGAATTAGAAATTTAAGTGACAGGAGTCCCATCTACAGGATTTGGCGTTAAGCTGTCGAACAAAATGAAACTTTCTGTGATGGGAAGTTTAAATTTTTGTATATATGTTAATCATCCGGAAAAATAACAATTGAAAATGGAACAAAAGCGGCATAAATTTAATTTAGAGTCACAAAGGAGCTTTCACAACCCTCAATCCGGTCAGCCTATTTAACACAATGACTGGCAATAATTTCGTAATTCCATCTAATGACGTAACGCTTTTTTCAGATTTTTGTCGCTGCATTGTTTTCTCTTTCCTCGGTTCAGCTTTTGCCCGACCCGAAGAAAAAGGTGAGATCGGAGGGATTGATGACGAAAATTGCAGAGGACAGAAAAACTTGGGATTGGCTATGACGTTAGAACTGCGAGCCATCTAAAAGCATTGTATGAAGAACATTTTTTTGCGGGGAAGAGACGAATTTGCAGATATTTTGAAAGTTGAATGATATTTGCAAAGTAGAATCATAAATGATATGGACGCATTCTGCAAACAAATCTTTTAATTTATTGGACTAAAATTCCAGTTTGGCAATTTTGCGAGTGACATTGTTATCAAAACCACGAGCTGCAATGGTTTTGGTTCAATGTCACGAGCGAAATTTGTTAAAGAAAGAGGGATATTCGGCTCGATTATTTTGGCAATAAATTTAATTATTTTGCCATTGGAAGGTCAAATTTTAATGGATCTTAATTTTCCTAGATTATCTGGCAATTCTTAAGATATCTCCAATTTATTCAGGCTCATCCTAAAAATCGAAGGAACCACCCGAACCATATTCTTAGCTGAAAATGATATCTTTAAGGAAATGTTCTCCAATGCAAATTGCGATTTTAACGTGTAAGATAAGTAACACTGCTTATTCCAAATATCTTGAGGTTGGAAGTTTCCAGCTTTCTGTTATTATAATTTCAAGACATTTTTTATAATCAAAATTACGGTGATTTTTGTATATTATACTAGTAGCTAGAGTTTTTATTTAATATCTGTGATTATTGTTTTTTGTAAATATATGTTTTTAATATTTAGTGTATGGCGAGTGTATGCGATGAATAATTCTTCTTGTGTCATCAATCTTCAAAATTATAATTTTTGTAAGCAGCTATTGTGCAATTGTATTTCAGTGCAAAGTTTCGTTGTTTTTAACTGTGATCTCTTTTTCCTTTTCTTAATTATTATTAGATTATTTTATTTTTTATTTGTATAGCAGATAAACATTCAACCAAGAATATATAAAACATATATGTATTTTAAGTATAATTTTATAGGATCCTCGCACCATTTATTTGTTACTTATGTATATATGAGAATGTTATTATGTTATTTGTGTGTAGCTGCGTCAAAAGACAGTGTAAATTGGGATGTAAATACGAATAATAATTATTATTGTAATATAAAATCTAGACATACAGAAACAGCAATGCTATATGCGGAAATTCTCTAGGGTTCATTAATTTTGAATGACAGTGTAAATTCTGGTCCTTTTATACACTACGCAATTGAAACTCAAACTAATGATTAATTCGAAAATCAGTTTATATCTTTCCGAATATTAAATTGGGATTTAAGGGTAAGGGATAACTTTAAAGGAATTTCGACAGTTAGTTTCTGATTATAATTCTATCCATAACAAGTGGGTTCTATAGCGAAAAAGAGGGAATATGGTCTTAGATCCTTAACCTGAATCCAATAATATCTGGAAATTTTTTCAAAATTTACTAGACACCATGGGTCATAAAATTCTCTATAATAAAGGAATTTAGGTATGGTTGCCAACCGTCCTTCAGCCAGGAGGACAGTCATCCTTTTCACCCAAAATATCCTCTATCCTCCTCTAAAACCGGAATATTCTAAAATTCGAAAACCAGCGAAATGTTATAATAACAATCATCATATCATCTGTATTATTTCCGAGAGCAGTTGCTTACTTTTATGAAACCATTAAATCGAATGAAAAACTTTTGGATGCAGCTAAAAGCCAAAAAGTATCTTTATATATTTAAACTCTGTTACACTTTATTTTTTTAGTTAAGATAGTTAAGAGTTTATTTTTGTGAATTTCCAAAAAAAACCAGTTTGTTTTTTGTAAGTATTTTTTTCTTTAATTTTGTATTAATTTGAAAATCCTCTACTTAATTAAAAACATTATATGCCTCACCTTTATAACCACACAACTGAAGTGAAACTTCTGAAATAGATATTAGGAAATGAGATTTATTTTTTAAGCTTTTTTTCCTCAACTTTTACCCCCGGTTTCGACACTTTTTTTAATTCTTTTTCCCTTTTTTTTTCAACGTTTTTTTTCGCCGAAAACCGCGTTTCTCTAACTTTTTATTATTATTTTTTTTTCTTTATTTCGCTTTATAATACTTTTATTAACTTTTCGAACAATTTTTTCTTTTCTTTCTTTTATTTTTTTTTATTTGGTTTTATAATACTTTTATCAACTTTCCGAACAGGCTTTTGTTTTTTTTTTTTAATTAATTTTATTATTATTATTTCCATTTATACCTAATACTTTTATTCTCTTTCCGAACAATTTATTACGTTAAATTTTTTCCCATTTTTTCGAAAATTTTTGGGTGTCCGGGGGGTGGGGGGTATGGGATGACTTCGTTATACGCTGTCATCGCTTGTCAGATTTTCGATCCGATGTTCCGTTGCAGATATCGGAAAAAACGGTTTTTTTCTCAAATTCCCCCCTTAAATTAGAGCTCCGGTCCCCCCATATGGTCAAAGGTGGTCCCCCCATATGGTCAAAGGTAGCCCCCCGGAGGCGCACCTACCCTAAAAAGTTTGATCCCGTTCTCCCGAAATTATTTTTTGCTTCCCCCCCTTTCCAGAACGGAAGGGGGGGGGGGGGGGTACGGGGTCCAGTTTTCATTCAGGATCCTGTTTTTACCCCGGCTACATGTCCTGAAAATTTCAACCCTCTAGCTATACTGGAACATGCTTGCTTAATTAAACTTTTACCCCCGGTCTCGACACTTTTTTTAATTCTTTTTCCCTTTTTTTTCCAGCGTTTTTTTTCGCCGAAAACCGCGTTTCTCTAACTTTTTTTTATTATTATTTTTTTTCTTTATTTCGCTTTATAATACTTTTATTAACTTTTCGAACAATTTTTTCTTTTCTTTCTCTTATTTTTTTTTATTTGGTTTTATAATACTTTTATCAACTTTCCGAACAGACTTTTGTTTTTTTTTTCTTATTTCATTTTATAATAACTTTCCGAAAATTTTTTTACGTTTTGTTTTTTTTTTTCAAAGAGCATTATTCTTCCTATTTTTGCCATCCTTGACCTCGTAGCTAAACTCCTTCGCCTTTTTTTCGCCGAAAACCACGTTTCTCTATTTTTTTTTTTTATTAATTTTATTATTATTATTTCGATTTATACCTAATACTTTTATTAACTTTTCGAACAATTTTATACGTTAAATTTTTTCCCATTTTTTCGAAAATTTTTGGGTGTCCGGGGAGGTGGGAGGTATAGTTCTGGAACATGCTTGCTTAATTAAAGGGGCGCTTCACTTTGATAACCGTTTCAACTTTGATAAGCGTTTAATTTTTTCTGACTTCACCCTCGCTAAAGAAGTTTCACTTCAAAAATAACTAATTAGTGTCTCATTTAAATGCGTTTTCACTTTAACTAGTTTTTAAATAAGTGTTGTTTTACTAATCTTTTTCCATAAAACTTGTCAAAGCTAACCTGAATTAACCAAAATTTGCCTACGCTGTGTTTCCCCCCTTCCGAGTTTGCAATCATATATGTAATATCTTTAGGTGGCTTCCCATGTGGGGAAATCGAAAATGCGGGACTGAATAAAGCGATATAATTGGTCAAGCATGAGAGGAAATAACATACTCCGATTGGCGAGAGGTACCATCAGATTCGATACCCGGCGCCTCCAAGACACTCGTTTTCTTAATTTTATTTACTTTTTAATATCACTTTTTGACGTTTTCACTTTTCTCGTGTGGTATTACGCACACGCCATTATTATTTTACATTAATTTGGGTTAGTTTCTGATCGTTTTGCTCCCGGAGCGAGCAGAATGAGCGGAGGCCAATTCATGAAGTATAGTTACTTGATTACTTTGGATTTTTGATTAAAGCGGCATTATGTTTTCTATTACTATTATTAGAGTGATTGGATGGATAAATAATTGATTGCCGAACAGAAGTACAATTGACAAATATTTTTCTTTGGTTATTCTTGGTTACTTCAAATACCTGTCATCGGCAGTAAGGAAATCTGACCAATCGGAGTACGCTATTTCGTCTAGTGCTCCTGATGGCGTCCTGTGTTTCGAAATATGCAGTCCGTTACCGTTCCCTTTTCGTAATTTATTCTAAGAATAATTATAAATGGCGAAGCTAAATCGAATCAGTTTCTGAATATCATAGCATCAGGGTGCTATACACCATCTCCCAAAATGTCCGTCTAAGATTCTAAGAATATAAAATTGCTGTTTGTGTAAAAAATAGGGCTGGCAAGGTAACGTATATGTTGAGGTAAAGATAACTTAGAAAAGGAAAGAAATGGAGGCTTATTTACTGGTGTTTACCTTCAGTAGGTAAAAATTGTTTGATTAAGGAAATCTTCGAAGCACATAGTAAGTAATAAAATGAATGTAATGAACGTTCTTGCAACAGAAATACATATAAAGTAACAATAGGCATTCGACCACTAAGTCTTATCATTTTATAGCTGTGAAATGTAGTTCCAGGTTTCTTTTTGCCACTTTCACTTTTACACCCAAAAGAAAAAACACGCAACCATATTTACGAATTGAAAATTAAACTTTTCATGCAATTTTAAACGCATTTTGCCACCCTTTCGCAATTGCTCGGTAAACGGTAAATGGAAGCTACGCCTCCCCTCTCTTTCCCTCTCTAAGGTAAATGACACTATTTATTGCCACGTTGGTGTGTTGGTGATGTAAAATAACTTAATTGATATTTATGGGAATTGCTTCTTTTATTTTACAGCTTGTAACATATAAAATAAACCATAAATCTTCATTCTTCACATGTTATTGTAATAGGTGCAATTAATGTCTGTAAATTAAATATAGACTATATCACAAAGTTTGCTCAAAATGTGTATATAATAAATAAAATACGTAAGATATAAAAATGTATAAGCTGTGCGAGTTTTCATTTATATTCTAATACCCACCTACGGGTTTTATTATAGAAGAAGTAGAAAAATTTGTTTATACCAAAGTTGAACTTACTTTTTCCTATTATTTTTGGACCTATAAAAATAAACAAACTAAGATCGCAAAGAAAGTAATGTCTTTAGATGCATTTAGCACATTTTTCCCGCGCATTGAATCAAACTGAGCCGTCACGCATCACTCTTTGCTCATTCGGTTGAAATTTGAAATAGGCTCGAGTCAAATTGGATCACCCAGTACATCTTGTCAATCTGTATATATCAATTCGAGTTATTATCTACCTAATATTCAAACTATAAACAGATCAAAATAATAATCAACTATTAAATATGCGTTATGCCTGTCCGTATATTTATGCTCGTCCTCGGCAAAAGCGTTCGCCTGAGAGTTTTTAAGATATTTAGGTTTAATATTAATTATAATAATTAAATAAATATAATAATTCAAGCGAAATTAAGATCTAACCAGATATTTGCTTTTCCCTCAGTCAATGAAGATCCTAATTTGGATTGAGTTATTATATTTTACACTTAAATATCTCAAAAACGGTTGGATAAAATATTAACAAACTATATATTTTTGAAATCGGGAAACCACGGTCATAGTGAAAATGTACATGGTATTTAAAAATACATTTCTTTGTTTGACAATCTTCGTTTGTTTATTTTGACAGGGCCAAAAGATAATATGGAAAAAATACTTTGGTATAAACCCTTTTTCTCTAGCCCGTATAGAAAACCTTCTTGATGGATACAATATAAATAGAAACCCTGTATCTACCTATATGAATATATTATTTGTGGAAATATGTTATTAACACGTTTAAAACATTATTTAATAATATTATATTATTCTGTAAATCGTTGCGAATAAAATTTAAATGTTAGCTATATAATGTTTTGTCTGATTCCATATATTTTTTTTCGTTGAAGCAATAAGATTATAAAAGAAAAGTAACTATTTTAAAAGGCAAAACGTTCTTGGATCGTACTAACATGGGTGGACAACGGTCTATTAAATTTATAGGCAGCATTTATTGTTGATTTGATCTTTGTGCCATTGCTTGTTTGTCCATAATTCTCTTTGTCTATGTCCAAACTGTGCTCTATAGGGGTATTCGCTATGTGCGTTACACGACGCGACATCTGGTGGTACAAAATGTGGCGAATTTCTTGGCTACACAACCCGTCAAGTGCATCGGAAACGATTGAAAATTCACGAAAAATTTTTGATTTTAGTGCAATATAATTAGTTCTGCAGATAATACGTTGATATATGAGAATATTTATCGATTCGGCTAAAAAAAGCAAAGTTCGATATTGAATTTTATGTGTATTCAGCAAAACTTCGTAGGTTATGAAAGCGTAAACATGAGAATATCATAATAAGAAAAATAGCATTGTGAAATTGATACGATTAAAAATTCGATTCATGAAGTTTTACTGAAATTACTTTAGAATGAATGATAGACAAACTGAAATTAAGTTATTAAATATATTTTTCGGGAATATTAGTGCTGTCCATTGCACTAATCATAAGAACGGGCCTCGAAAATATATCACACAGGTTATGATACTTACCCTTGTTGGTTCTGGTGTCATATGAGCACCGTCGATTTTGAAGCATTTTTTGGGTTCTATGGAAATATTACATCAAATGGGACAAAAAATTGCGGATGAAGCACATTTTCTCAAAATAAATTGAAAATAAAAATTTAAATTTAACATACATTTTTTCCTAATAAACAACATTCCAGTACACTTTGTCTTAAGGTATGATCGCAGAAGGTTAATATTAACATAATATAAAGCTTCTTTTCATACAAATTGCAAATAAAACTGTTTTTTTGCACTTTAAAACCATAATATAATATTTATGAGATAAACGTCAACATGACTATTTCTTAAAACATCATTATATAGGTTGGCTTAGCACGGCTGTTGTACGGGTAGATGTTGCCAAGTGTAATTTCTATCTGGTTCTAAAATATAACAGCCTCGTGTTGAATATGTTTCAAAAGTACTGTGGGACGAAAACTTATAAATAATGATATATATGATTTACTAGAATTAGATGTTACGCTAGAAGGGGTCACTTTTAATAATATGTCATATAAACTAATTAATTTAGTTTATTGAAATAGATACAAATTTAAAAGATCATTTGGATAAGTTTAAGAGAGTATCACGCGTAGTGCGTTTATTTGTTACTTGGAATTAATTTTGATTTTGTGATGGGCGTGGTTGGTGAAGCGCGTAGCGCGCTCGCCTCAATGCGCTTCTTTGGCTAATTAAAGTTAGTTTCGATTATTTTTGCTTAATCTGGAATACGTTAATTATAGGCTTAGTTTTGGTTACTTTAGGTTAGTATGGGTTAGTTTTGGTTAGTTTGGGTTGGTTTTGCTTAGTTTGTGATAGCGAAGAGAAGAGGTTGCGTAGCGCGCTTTTCTTTTTATTTTGGTTAATTAGGGTTAGTCTGGGTTAGTTTTAGTTAGTCTGGGTTAGCTTGCGTTAGTTTTGGTTAGTTCGGGTTAGTTTAGGTTAGTATGGGTTAGTTTTGGTTCATCTGGGTTCGTTTTGCTTAGTTTGGGATAGGGAATAGACAAGCGCGCGTGGCGCGTTTATCTCCTTACTTTGGTTAATTAGGGTTAATTTGGGTTAGTTTTGGTTAGTTTTGATTAGTTTGGGTTTGCTTTGGTTGGTATTGGTTGGTTTTGGTCCGCCTGGGTTGGATTTGCTTGTTTTGGGATAGCGAAGAGAAAAGCGTGCATAGAGCACTTTTTTATTTTGGTTAATTAGGGTTAGTCAGGGTTAGTTTTGGTTAGTATGGGTTTCTTTTGGTTAGTCTGGGTTAGCTTGGATTAGTTTGGGTTAGTTTTTGTTGGTTAGGGTTAGTTTTGGTTAGTATAACGTTGTATTTGGATATAGTTACAAGAACCGAAGGAGCATTGAATACCGTTTTGAAGAACACCTTATAAAACCGGAATAGTCGCTGAAATATCTAGGAGTAATGCTGGACTACTGTACTAATTTCTCTATCCACGTGGACTACATCGTCAAAAAGTCCGACAAAGTCAGCAAATCCCTCCAATGTATCCTTCCAAATATCGGCAGTCCATCCTGCTTTAAAACGAAATGGAGATCCAATAGCAACGATGCTAAATGGGCGAAGGAAATCATCCCGGACGTCCGCTCGTGGATAAACCGTAATTTCGGAGAGGTCAACTATGCTATAACCCAATTTCTGTCGGGCCATGGATGTTTTGGGACTTATCTGTACCGTTTTAAGAAGAGAGATTCTCCCGCCTGCATCTATGGAGATGCAACTGAAGACTCTCCAGAACACATGTTGTTCGAACGCAGTAGATTTGAAGCAATCAGGCAGATGGCTCAAATTGATGTAGGGCGCAGACTTACAAAAGAAAACCTGCTCAACGTTATGCTGAAGAATCGAGCCGGTTGGAACGCTATTGAAAAACTAATGGCTGCGATGGTAGAGAAAAAGGAAAGAGAAGAGAAAGACCTGGAAAGAGACATCGGACAGTAACGGAAGAAAGTAAGAGCTCCTGTCTCGAAGTTGATATTTTTTTTCGAAATGGTGCCGGGACAGGCAGCTGGAGAACAACAGAGGAAAAGGGTTTTAGTCGGTCGCTTCGGCGAAGTCCGACACTCCCCATGGCCGCTAGAATGGCCTATCACCAAACAGAAATGCAAATCACCGTGGACCATGGGAGTGCATAGATACGCATTTCCTAAACCTCTATAAAAAAAAAGTTTTGGTTAGTATAGGTTAGTTTTGGTTAGGCTCGGTTGGTTTTGCTTAGATTGGAATAGCGAAGAGGCAAGCGCGCTACGCGCTCTTGTCTCTTTACTTTGGTTAATTATGGTTAGCCTGGGTTAGTTTTGGTTAGTCTTGGTTAGTTTGTATTAATCTGGGTTGGTTTTCGTTAGTTTGGGTTAGTGCTGGCTAGATTGGGTTAGTGTTGGTTATTTTGGGTTAGCTGTGGTTGAGTTACGACAAGCGTGCGTAGCGCGCTTGTCTTTTAAAATTATTTCATTTTATGACAAATATACTTGATATAGGACATTTAAAATGAACAAATTGAGTCGACAGTGTACCGTAAGTAAACTTTTATTACTTATATATACATGTATGGCTAAACAGCCAGGGTTAGGTTTGCTTAGTATGGGTTACTTTTGGTCAATCTGGGTTAGTTTACGTTAGTCTGGACTAGTTTTGGTTAGTTTGGGTTACTTTGCATTAGTCTGAATTAGTTTTGGTTAGTTTGGGTTAGTTAACAGATAAATGGGAGTTTATTTGGTTAGTCTGAGGCATATAAGGAACAAGCGCGCGGTTTGCGCTTGTTTAGTTACTTTCACAAGTTGTTATTCTACTTTATGAAACATGCTCCTGGACTTGGCAATTTGCTTACTTGAAAATCAAGAAGGTTAGCCAAGTCTGACAACATTGCAAGTAAATTGTCATCATTAACGTCATATTGGGAGAGTTTTCGCATTTAAATGTCAATAAACGGCCTCATATCTGAAATTTCTTTTTCAATTTTTGGCGTCAAAAGTGCTTCATCCGCAATTTTTTTTGCATTAACGTGTTCCATTTGATGTAATCTTTCCATTGAACCCAAAAAAATCTTTAAAATCGACAGTGCTTATAGGACATCAGACCCTTTTCGATGTATTCCACGTGTATATTTGTATAGTAGCTGAATAAAGTTCCAAATTTCTCCGACTCTCGCGCACGATCGTTCGTCATTTCTCCCACTACCCTAACGCACAGAGTGAATACAGGGAGTAGGGTTGCCAGTTTTTTTTTTGTACATTAAGGGGCAAACGATCAAAAGTACGGGATATTGCAGATTTACACGAGACAAATGGAACATGTACAGGGTTGCTCGAATTCGAGTCTATGTATGGGGAACTCGAGAACCGTAAGAGATACAGTGTCGGTGAAATTAGGAGAAAATTGCGCATTTAGGTGCCTAATAATACGCCTTTTAGATTTTTTTTAAATTTCGAGTATTTCCGGAGATATCGGGAAAAAACCGAAATATTGAAAAATCGTTTTATTTTTTCCCTGAGCTTATATCAAGACGGATTTCAAATTGAATTGCACTTTTGCATTGCCACTTTTTCCGCTCTCCAATGGTGGTATCCAGTTTGGAATCCAACGTTTCATCTTCAAGGAATCATGATTAACTTTCTTTTCTTAGATACGAACTTTTTTTTTAAGTTTTTCAGTTGATGTTAGCGTTTGATTTTCTTAGAGCCACTTTTACAACTTTTGTTAAAACTTAAGTTTAAAATTTGAATTTACTGCAAGTTTAAACTAAGGAGTGATTTAAAAACCAATGTTTTACATGTTTCCGTAAGATATATTGTAATCTACTAAAATGCATAAGCTACTAAACAAATATCACCCTGTCGCAAGTTTGAACTTGAACTCGGAGATTGCTATATAAACATTAAAGGCAAACTACAAACAACGCGAACAATCAACGGGAGCGACTTTGAACCTTATGCATGCAATGATCATCACTTTGTTTTATATAAATACGCTACCGAACCCCCCAGTTCGGCAGACTTTAGTCTCACCTCCAGCTCCCATGGTTAACCATTTGACGACTGCCTTCTGGGTTCTATCCGCTCCTAAAGTTAGCCATACGACTGCTTTAGGTTCTAGTCCTTTCCTTCCAAACCTGGTACCGGTTAGCCATTTGATGACTGCTAGGACCAGGGGTTTCACAACCTCCATAGTAAAGTCCTGACAAGAAATTTGTTAGAGTGTTGAGAAAGACAAGTGTCTAAATAGTCAGTTAAAAAGTTTAGTGAAATCTCTTAGTGCTCTTAAAGAAAAACTATAAATTATAAGAGAGTAAACAAAGACCTATAAACAGTACCTCAAATCGAGAAAACATGCGCACCGTAGTAATCGGGTATAATAGAATCTAATTTTTTTTACCAATAATTATTGTTAAAGTTTTATCGTTAATACATTGTTATTGTTATAAACTAAACGTGCTTACATTATCATCTCTTCTTACCCCATGTAACGCGGTCCCGGTCTAGCTCAATTACCCCCCGGCACGCTAAACAAGGCGTGTCCTCGCGAGTAGAACATCCAGTGGTAGAATTAAAGGAAGCATTGAGACCCCATCATTGTACTAATCGCGACGCGGCTCTTTGAGAAGTTATTCTTTAAAAAAACGCGCTACCCCCTAAGCTACTCATGACAATATTTTTGTATGAGATATTCGATACTAGGCCAACCGAGAAAAAGAATAATAATCGAATAATCCCACTAACCTTATTTATTTTCAGTTCTGTTATAGTTGAATGTTTTGTTTGGGTAAACATGAGTAGAAGTCCAACCTGTGTGTTTAATTCAGCTGATCAAACTGCTTGGACATTTTAAATCTATTTGAAAAATCTCTATATACCCATCAGAAATTCATATGGGCTATTCATTCTGTTTCAAGGGTCATCGTCGCTAATAAGAAAGATATCCAAAACTATATTCAATGTCCTAATTAAGGATTGTAGTTTAAACTATACCCTAAGTACCAGAGGTGGCAGTTAAATTTTGGACTTTGGCTTGAAGTTAAACGCAAGTGGTTCAATTGGCATTGTCTGCTTTCCAAAGATTAAACTTAAGTTTGAGGTTTAAACTTCAAAAAGTGATCTTTAGTAATTAAAGATGATATACCTATACCTTTTTGTTGTTTTTTTTCTACCTGAATGTCATAAATTTACACCTCTTAATATTCAGAAGATGAAGTTTAAGTATACAATATCTTCCTGCAGCACTCTGCAGTTGCCAGCAGATTGTAACATTATTGAACAAAATGACATTAAATGTTATCATTCAATATCTGCAAGTTTCTCCAAAGAAAATAAGCGTCTCGTAACACCAACCTTTAAGAAATCATTATTTGCCGCATTCATTTTATGGCGAAAGCTGAATGTGAGCCATAAATTGACCGAAGCACACGAGGTTGTAGCTAGTATATATCTGGTAAAGACATAACCCATGTTGGTCAATCGATATTTTTGATGATATTTCTCAGCATCAGACTACCATTTTCAAGAATGTATTCTAAATACTATAACATTTTTCCAGCAATCAACGAATATATGATTATTTTAGCTTTTATAAATATATTGTAACCAGCAAATTCTAAAGGCGACATGACTCTGAAATAGGCGAGGACGTGACAACCCTGCGAGGCGAGTGGAGTAATTAGTAGGACTGTACTGGAGAAGGTTTAATGTGTAAAGTTAAAATATTAGTGGCTATAATAATATTGGCGAAATAAAACGTGTTAGTAAAAAGTGTTGTTTACAGATGTTGTGGAAAACGGTGAAATACGCGATTTCGGCGAGTTGAGTCACATTGGCGTCTTCTTTCTTCGTGAAGTGGCGGTATCCCAAAAACTCTTAACAATTGGCGGACGTTTCTTGCTATCCTTGATAGTGGATTGGCATTTGCACATTTGATTATTTTTGGAGATAGTCACCATAATAAGTGTGTGTGCTATCCGTGATTATTATAAGAATTGTGGCGTTTTAACTGTGTTTTATTGGTGTTGGTGTATAAAAGACGTTTTTTCAAGTGATTGCCTATGGAGGAAGGCAGCAGCGGCGATTCAGAGCTCGATTACGAGCCTGAATTGAGCGAAGTTGACCACCGCGAAGGTGAATCGGCGATGACAGACGAAACAGTCTCCATGGTACATAAGCTGTTGAAAGGCGGTTTGGCAGCTAGTATCCAGCAGATTGATGCGGCCGAAATGGCAAAGGCGATAAAGCAAAAGGCAACAGTTGGTACTGGCAGTACCACGGCAACAGGACAGGCGAAAAATCAGGTGAGAGCGTTTCTCAAGCGGTAGTAGAGCATGCTTGTAGCGAAAGGGCGGACTCCGCTTGCAATTCGGTCTCTATGGGGTCAAGGGCAAGGCCAGGCGGCGACATCATTGACTCTTTCGATCCTGATAGCCAGGACTGTAACGTAGTCAGGTGGTTGAGCAAAATTGATCAGTTGGGCGATATTCATGAATGGACGAACTATGAGAGAGTGTATTTTATGCAGGCGAAATTGCAAGGCGCAGCAAGGGGCTGGTTTAAATTGGCTCGATAAATATGACCCCTCATGGGAAGACCGGAAGGCGGTTCTTGGGAAGGCGTTTTCTATAGTGCATGACTTTGCTCAGCTGCTCAAGGAGATGATGGCGAGGGTTAAGTTGAACGGCGAAACCATGACCCATTATTATCATGATAAAATGGCGTTGATGGAAAGGTGTGACCTTTCAGGCACACGGGAGCTTTCGTGTCTGATTGACGGTCTACCTTTCGATCTACTGGCGAATACGAGGGCATTTGGCTGCTTCTCCCCTGGAGACTTGTATACTGGCTTTCTTTCGTCTTTTGACATATATCGGCGTCCATTAACCGGTATCGTGAAATTGAAGGGCGAGGAAGTCCAATATCATACACTGGCGAAGGCGAAGAAGACTTTGCGGTTCTCAAATTGAGAGAGGCGTTTAGCGAATTTTGGGTACCCAAGGCGTATTATTTCCAACCGCGGGCTGGCGTTTACGAGCAAGACGTTTACTGACTTTTTGGCGAGGCGAGATGTAAAACACCAAGGGCTAATGATCAGGTTAAAAGGTGCATGCGAGTCTGACTGCAAATAACGCATGCTCTATTGGCGAAAGGCGAGACCTATGGTGATGTAAGGTCCAAACTTCTTTTGAGACAGCAAATGGCGACTAAGAACCCACCGATCTCCATTTAGATCGGTGTAAGAACTTGACAAAGGCGTAAAATAAAGGAGATATTTGATAAAGGGCGTAAGGTTGCAACCACATGCGAAACCATTAGTGTAGGCGATTTGCTGTTATGGCGAATGCACAGATCGATAAGATCTAGTTGATTTGCTGGCCAGTTAAATTAATTCGGGCATTAATTGTTGCAGGATGGCCGAATGTAACCAGCAAATTCTAAAGGCGACGGACGTAACTCTGAAATAGGCGAGGACATGACAACCCTGCCAGGCGAGTGGCGCGTGGAGGCAGAGGGAGTCGGGAAATTATGTAACAGAGAAAAATAGATATATATTAGGAGACAAGCGGGTACGGACAGTGTAAACTTTGTAGTCTCGAGCCGCGAGTCATCGAGCCAGCCTATGGCCGTCATACGTGTTCCATGTCTTTACGTTCTAGCAAAACTCCTCTAACGCCTCGGTGGTGCAATAGGCAGGGTGCTTGACTGTCATTCCTACGCTGCGAGTTCGATTCCCACCGGTTGCGACAGATGTTTTGTTTACCTTTTTGTTAAAGATATGTTTTTTTTATTAATTTACCTTTTTCCTTAATTTTGGGTTAGTTTCTGTTAGCCTTGGGTTAGTTTTGGTTAGTTCTTGTTGATTGAGCCCCCGTAGCGAGCGAAGCGAGCGGAGGGACATGCAAAGCCATTTTAATACCCCGGCTGTTGAATCGTAACTAGGGATTTAGCGTCTCGTTTAGTTACAATATGTGCTAGCACAACAATCGAAAAAATTGGCACCAGATTTCTCGTTATGTTCCTCAGCTGGCTCGCGGCTCAACGGCTCGAGACTACAAAGTTTACACTGTCCGTACCCGCTTGTTATTAGGAGGACTGTACTGGCGAAAGTTAAAGGTTAAGGTGAAAAAAATAAGAAGCTATATAATCACGTGATGGTTTAGAGCCAGACACTACGTGATCAATATCATCAGGTAATGGGGCTGGCAATTGCCTAGGAGCAACGCCATAAACAAAACCTGGAACCTGGAATAATATTGGCGAAATAAAACGTATTAGTAAAAAGTGTTGTATACAATATATTGAAGTGAAACTTCTTTTAGGCGAGAAGCTGGTGATGGTACTATGAAAATGTAACGTCCGAAATGCAACGACACGGCGAATGCGAAAGTAAAGAGTGAGATATAAGACAAGCGGGAACAGTTACACGCTAACACGGCGCCGGCGGCGAGGCGAGTTTCACCTCCAGCCCTTCCATAATTCAAACCAAGTATGGGGTAACTATATTTTATCCTCGTCTCTTCCAAGTCATCCGCGCGAACTGTTCGCCTATCTTTCTCTGGCAAGAATCGGTCGTTGAACGGACCGGGGATCGTTCCCCGGATGATGTTTCGCTTTTTGTGTGTGATCCGCAAGCACACTTATTTTTTCACAATAAATAATCCGACGCAAATGCCTAATAACAGAAAAATAGTGTAACATAAATTCGATTCGTTTTATTTAACCTCATTATTAGCAGAATATTTCTTAAAGACTAAGGTAATACCTTTTAACAAAAAAGAATCAGATTTTAAATAAATAATTAAATAAATACCAAGTAATCCACAATTGTTCTTTTATTAGAGATCTTGGCCAGATAATTTTACTTCCATATATCTTTTAAAGTCCTGAAATAATCATATTTAATAAATAAATGTAAATTTGGGTAATTTATGGATTATATCAAAAAATTAATCAGGCGAGGCTAATCCAAGTAAAGTATATTTTAATTAATTTAAACTATGCATGAGAAGTTGACGTTTAGCTTGGTACCAGACAGGTCCGTGAACCAATATTAAATTTAAAACCCGTCGGACTGATTAGTAGTCATTTCGATTGCTGCATAAAACGTCAAGCCAACTCGGCATTGGCTGCAGCCCGGTGAGCCCGGTGTTGTCCTCATATTTCACCTTACTCCTGGCTCTAAGGTCGCTTCTTTCCCTCCGGGGGCTGAACCAAACAAAACGCCAAAACTATCCCAAGGCAATACCCAAAATTAATAAGAAACAAAAAAAAAACAGCTTTGATAAATATATGAATTAACCCGTACGCATGCGTGAAGGCTCAAAATTGCCGTAGGTACACGCGAATGTCAAACCATATGACATAACACATAACATCTGTTTCTGTTATGTTATGTTGTGTTGTGGTGGTGATCAAATGTCAAAACTTTTTTTTTATATATTATCTATGGTCAAAACAAGTTTAAAAACAACCCTTTAAATCTTCGTTCTTTCATAATATCTTTGATGAAGCTTTTATGTAGTGTTTCTTCATTAGTTTTACCAAGTCTCTCGAATTAAGAACAGTTTAATAAGGTAAGATATTTTCGTCTCGCATGCATTGTCAAAAATAATCGTTTGTATCTGTATTGAAAACATAACCTGCAAAAGCCAGCGCGGGAACCCTATTAAATTTAATATAAAAAATATTAAAAAGTAAAATAAAACATTAAAAAGTAAAATTATTAATTTTATTACAATGCGAAGCAGCATCGCTGTTGCATGAGAACTAAATGTAGTTCTTAAATTAGAAATTTTCTTTCGTAAATATTTAAAATCATGTTTACTTGTATATATTATCAAACAATTATACCAAAAACTATTGACCATATTGATTGATGTCCAAATATTATATAAGTACAACAGAAAAAAGAAGATCACAATAGAAAACTTGTAAAGTGTATATCCAGACTTATTCGGAATGTATCAGCTTAAATCCAGTGATTAGGTAATTCGAATTCCGCAGTTTTAACAAAACAGAATGTGGAACTCTTCTTGGAGAGACATTAATGTTTATAGTCATTCAGATTTCTATACTAAAAGTTGTTAGCAAGTTTCTAGATAAAGATCTTCTTGAACCTTACTCATTTGTCTTTTAACGATACCTACTATGCCTAACATAACAGAGGTGTTACTTGTATTTTCTCTTAAAGTAACAGAGGATAATTAATTACAATATATTATTACTGTGTCTCATGTTATAGTTTGCAAGATCACATTATATGATATGGTTGGCGTCAGTTCGTGAATGCAAGCATTTCTTAGTTTTTGGATTTTAAGCACAATTTGAGTAAAGGCCAATTTATAAACTCGTAAAGTTCACAAAGTTGAGGTTGGAAAGTTCGTAGTTGGTGAAGTTTTGAGTTTGGAGTTCACAATTTATTTTTTTTGTCACTTATATATGAGTTTATATACAACGTAACAACAAAAAAAGTTGGGTAAGTTTATATCTGATCAGTTAAAAAATACCCTTGTGCCTCGTCAAATAGCAAATATGCCATGGTATTCGACATTGACAGAATCAGGTGCTAGTACAGCAATATTTTTCATTGGTTGGATTGAACTCTCTAAACTACGAACATATAATTTTATTATCTCTCAACTTTTATAAGCATCCTGAAAATTAGTGAACTTTTGACCAACTGAGTTTATAAATTGAACTGGATGATTTGATTAATTTATCTTGAACTAAAATTTCAACTGCCAACTGAACCTTAACATTGTGAACTTTTGCAGTTTATATATATCCAGTATCAGTCTTGGTTAATTTTTATTGCTTTTGATTCCTAGCAAGCAAAAGGCAATGTATGGTGTTTTAATGTTTGAAGACATGTGGTTCTACTAAGGTATGCAAGGTGATATATACTATACCTATAGCACAAATGATTTTTGTCACTAAAAAATATTTAAGCGAGTGTATCCAATAGTAGTAAAAATGTGCAAAGTGTGTTACTTTAAGGGAACCTAATTTTATATTCTCTAAAAGTAACTGATGTGCTACCTAGCCACTTAGAATACTTAATTTAAAGAGTATTTCTTAAAAATATAAATTGTGCTCGCTCCATTCACTTTATCTACCTAAATGGTAAGTTTTTAGACAAGACTTACCTAAACTAAAGAATAATGCGTATAATGGATTGATGCTCTTGTAATCTCTATTGAGTATGTGTTTTATTTAATTGATACATATTTAATCGAGTATTTCAAAGAAATTGTTTTTTTTTTTGTTATTAGAAACTTCTATATAAAATATTTATTGCATTACTACACAGAGTAAAAAAAAAACAATATGTTTAATATTATCAAATGAGAGAGAACCCCTAAATCCTTATGAACACTAACTCTTTTCTTCGTCCAATGTACGTGCATTATTCAAATTAATAAGGTGGAACCATGAGTGTGCTTCATATGCGGGCTTATTCCCTGTTAAATTAGGGCTCCTTGAAATTATCTCACAATGGTTAAATATTTGTAATATTACTCATAATAAATGATTTGATTTAGTTTTAATTTGATGTATGGCTTGAGTCAGGGGTTTGGCATATGGATGCTCTAGTCTGAGAATTGCTTAATTTCTATAAGGAAACAGAACTACCAAATGATTCACTCAGTTTACATGAAGGGTGATGATGAAAAATACTTAATAACTTGTATCTGAGCTTGTATCTAACTTATTCAAATATTTGTTGTACCAAGATAAATGTTCTGTATTAGCTACTGTGGGAGTAATCTAATAAAATTTAGAATTGACATACCTAAACGCCATAAACCATTATAGTATATCACTATATTTGCAAACGGGTCTGCAACCTACCACATTCATATGTAGTAGAAGTATTGGACCATTTCTCAGTCTCGCATACAATGTTTACTAGTCTAGTAAATTAATATCCATATTTGGATGTAATGGTAAATTTTGGCACAAAATATTCCTATATGGAGAGGATCATGGTAAGGAATTAATATTTTCCTTACCGTGTTATGGCTGTGGCTTGCATATTCGGCGTTCCTTGTATATTCAGCTTTCCCCTTTTTGTGTGTATTAATTGGCAACAGTGGTGGTTCCCAAAGCAAACTAAGAACCTAAAACGAGTTACAAATCTGCAACATTAAGTGCAGGTAAGGCTTTAAAAATCTATACCTACCATGGAGAGGACACGAATAGGATTTAAGTATACACCAAGAATGTAATCTCTAGTTCATTCATTTCATGATTACACCACCACCATCATTTGATGTTCTATATGACATCAGCAGAGTACATAATTCAGTCATTGTATGGAATACCCGACGAAATACCAGACTTCGACCTAGGCAATATGTAAAATGCCTGTGTCTTTTAGGCAATATTTGAAACATGATTTGTATTTTATACTTTACCTAGGAATTTCATAGGAATTCTATACATTGGCGAATGGTTTCCAGAAAACGTACAAAATTAGCATTTTTGGGTAGCAATTTCTTTATTATTTTGAGCATGCCATGGGTTAGTTTTGGTTAGTTTCTGTTCGTTTTGCATGGTATTCCAATATAGAAGCTTCTGATAATTGAAAATGAAAAATATAATTGATAAGTGGTACCTATATCCCCATTCATACTATTTAGTTAAGTACAATAATAAACTGAATACCTGATTTCCAAATTTGGGGGTAACATATATAATGTCGACTTTAAAAATGGATAAATATCTGTTTTTTTTTTATATGACCTTATTTTATTTTGTAATATTATCTATATCTTGGCCAAATTGTATATGCCTTTACAATTTTTTAATTGTAGAGTTTAACTACTTTGCGAGGAACCATATATATTATATAAAAATGACCTCTAGTGAAGAAAATTCATTTGAATTTGAGTGAGGCTGTGAATATGTTTAGCGAGTGATCGAGTTGTTCACTGAAGAGTCACACGATAAAGCTCTTACTTTAGGAATTTAAGAAACGTGGATGTATTATTCTATTTACTTATGTCTGAGAACACCTATTACATTTTATTGAGTAACGACGGCTTGACATCTTCAATTTAATATCTCTGATGCAAACCAATTTATTGTAAGGATCATTGTATGATTTCAAGGTTTTTATCAACGCGACAACGACATCTCACCGTATATTGACACTAGGACTAGAGATAGTCGCGGGTCGTGAATATGCTATGCACTTGAAGGCATGCAGCTCCATAGTTTTCCACGACTTACTCTCCAGATTAGAAATCAAAAAGGAGCCATTTTTGCTGGTATTTTCCACTCAAAGCTATTTTGAATATTACTGGTTTATAGACATAGCCCCTCTCCTGGTAAATGATAGTTATGTTTCGCTTTTCGCTGATGGTACATCTGCAATGGTTGTTGGTGCTAATTATGCAACCCTGTGTGCTAAGGCAAATAGATGTGTTCATGATATTGCAACATGGTGCAACATAAGCGGACTTTGTTTGAACCAGGATTAAAACTACCTTTATGGTGTTTACCCGCCTGAGAGTGTCCAGGATAGCAAAATGGAACTACCTTCCTTGTCCACCCATGTTTGCTGGGATTTTCCACTAAAAGCTATTTTTAATATTACTGGCTCAAAGATATAGCCCCTCTCCTGGTAAATGATAGTTGTGTTTCGCTTTTCGCTGATGGTACATCCGCAATCGTTGTTGGTGCTGACTACGAAACCCTGTGCGCTAAAGCAAATAGATGTATTTTGATGATATTGCAACCTGCTGCGACATAAGCGAACTTTGTTTGAACAGGGTTAAAACTAGCTTTATGGTGTTTACCCCCCTGAAAGTGGTCCAGGAGAGGAGACTGGAACTACCTCCCTTGTCCAAAAAAGCTCAATTAAAGTTTTGGATGTTACTGTCGATCAACATCTTTCCTGTCTTGAACATATTCACAACATAATATGCGGATTCATATGTGAAGATATTGTCCTTTGTGCTCCTCACATGCACAGCTTGGGTCTGACCCCGCAAATATGATCATAACCATCCCAAGCCGAAGCATCTTACGCCCGCTCTTTCAAATTTCTCAAGCAAAGTTTCGAGGTTCATAGCATTAAAAGCTTTGTTCAGCTCAAACTATATGCCTAAAGTACATAGTTTTACCGTTATAGAGAGATTCTAATATAGGTGTCATATGGTGAAAAAGAGCTGTTTGAGTCGATTTATTGTTTAAACGCCGAGATTGAGAACCACTAGAAAATGAGTTATTGCGTAGAAAAGGCAAAAGTCTCATGCATTGCTCTTTCAAATATTTTTGAGGACGCCGAGGGCACTGCTTCAGGTCGATAGTTAGCAATATCATTTTTACCGTCTTTTGTTATGAATAGGGGTGACTTCACTTCTATTTAGCACTGTTGGAGATTGCCCTTCAAGAAAGGAAGTATTAATTATGTAAGAAAGGGGTTTCGATATAAAGCGTGCAACCTGTTTTAATAGATGATATGGAATTTCGTCCAGACCAGCTGATATTTTATTACATACTCATCTACAGGTGCTGAAGAAAGAGAACCACTGCAGCTACCCCTGGGTCCACAATGGTCCCGACCCACACCCCATCCCTATGTTTAGAAGGGGGCTGTTGCTCAAAAATACATTAAGCATGTTACACATAATATTTATATCAGTTACCTATTGTATCGCCGTTACTTTCTATTTCCAAGCTGTGTGCCTTCACACCACGCCCCGTTGTCTTTTTTAGTATATCCTATAATATAAGTCTATTTACAATTTTCTGTTTCAGGTAGACTTAAAAATGAAACTGGAGCTTGCTTCCTTGAAGGAATCCTATCCAGGGAGAGAATCCCAAATCGATCAGCTGTGGAACTTCTTTGGCGCAAAAGACGAACTATTCCCGCCATCTCTTTATATTTGTGGTGGAACTAGTACCGGAAAATCGTCGGTTGTGGGTACTCTGTTATCCACTTTGAATATCAGACATGCTGTAATTAATTTAATAGAATGTTACACATCAAAAATCCTATTAGAATCTATATTAAACAAGTTGTCTGGCCATAAAATCGACCCCAACGTCGGAGCGCCCTTTGCAAAATGCGAGAATGTTATGGATTTCGTGAGTCATATTAAGAGCATTGCTGATACTGACGACTTGAGCGGGACTGTCATAGTTATTGATAAAGCCGAAGAACTAAGAAACATGGAATATAATTTGCTTCCCTTTTTTTTGTCGCTGCAAGAATTTACGGGTGTTTCAATATCAGTGATTTTCTTATCAGAAATTATCTTTGAGAAGTATTACTATAGGTTGAACCTCGTGGAACCATTTAAGATTCATTTTCCACAGTACACCATAGCTCAGTTACTGGAAATTCTTTCGCGAGACTTTAATTATGTGCAAAATTTAATCGCAAATACCTTTGATGATTCTGTAGAGATTGATATGCAGTTTTACAGGAGCTATTTGAATGTCTTTTTATCGGTTTTTTTCCGGGCCTGTAGAGATTTAAGGGAGTTACGCCACGTGAGCAGAAAAAACTTTGTGACTTATTGTAAGCCGATTTTCACTAAGCAGTTGACCATACATGACTCAATGGCACTCTGGAAACATATTACTCCCATTTTTACCTCATCTGCTGAAGTTTTATATCTCCGCGTGTCTGCAGAAGCGAATGCAGCCAGTACACCAAATGCAAACTTGGCCCAAGACTTAGAACTTCCCTTTTATGCAAAATACCTATTAATTGCTGGATATATGGCTAGTTATAACTCTGCCAAGGACGATAAAAGATTATTTATGAAATACCACGGCAAGAAGACCAAGACCCGGAAAGATATAAAGCAAAAAAGCAAAGTTTCAGAACAATTAAATACCCAAATGGGGCCCAGTGCTTTCACTCTGGATAGACTTTTAGCGATTTTTTATTCGATTTTAGAAGACAAAGTAGGCTTCAATAATCATCTGTTAGTGCAAGTGTCGAGTTTGGTGGAACTTCATTTGTTATCGCTTGTATCGGACGGTTCGACATTAGATGGACGAAAATATAAATGTAATGTGAATTTTGAGACTATTCAAAAGATCTCGAGAATGGTTGGTTTTAACATAAGAAAATATCTTAGTGATTTTAGTCACATATAATTTCTTTGAAATTTTGTTATTTTTCCTACAATGTGTTCATTATTTATTAACTAGTAAGTAAGGATGACTTTTTAATTTGCACTTTTGTTATTTATGAAAACATTTCTATATTAAATGAGTATAGAGAGTACAGAGCTGGTTTACCCTGCCACAAAGTCCTCATAGACCCTTATAAAATAGATGTGAGTATGAAGGGTATTACAAATATCTCATTTAAGTTCATAGATTGTTCTTGAACCATGTATCTTTGTCTATAGTTCGCAGTACCAGAGTGTTGATACCCTATTTCGTTGAAAATAAATTACCTAGACAATATGGGCAACAACCCATATTTCTGCACCTAGTTTAAAACAACTTCATTCCTGTTTCCAGCACTTAATTCTATCCTCAGGTATATTTAATATAATTAAATGAGCGTAGGCCAAATTACCTTCCGTTTAAATATAATAAAACAATATTTTAGAATTGCGTATTTAAGGGAGCACACAATTTAAAGGGAGAATTTTCTTACTTAATTAGTGGTTGGCTCAATTTTAGCCACGTATTTTCTGATATAACCTAGGATTTAAAGTTCGCCAGACAATCAGTTCTTGGCACAGGAAAAAGAAAATTTCATTGATATTACCACTTGACCGCTGTGATTTTATTTTGTATCAACTTTCCTAAAGGATTAGATTTTATCTGAGAGCATGATAATTAAAACTAGCCCATCAAGAAAATACGGATGAATAAAAGAAAATTCAATTAGCCATAATTCTTATCTGCAGTGATTTACCTTGTATCATACACTTCCTGAAGCTTAATTCATTCGTGGCTTATGGTAAGCAAATTCTACAATTTTTACTAAATAAAATACAGAATGACGCTAGCAGTGATTGGGTTTAATGGGATATTCATAATAAAATACTCTAATAACTTTTCCTACTAAATAATAATTACAGAGTGACGAACTGAATGGATTAATCATTAAACTCTTGAGTACATACAACAAGACAATGTTATCAAATATACAGGCACCCTAAGCATTTTGATCTTAAAATTTAACTTACTGTCTAGGACTTAACGTTACACCGGAACCTGCTTCTGTAGCCATAATCGCTTCTGTTGACCACCTTCTTCTTTGATGAGTGACGAATTTCAAACAGCGTTTCTTTACGTTATTTTTCGTGCCGACGACATGCATTTGCCTAATTACTTAGTTGCTTACACGAGTCGCTAAAACTCTGATACTATTTTCGGTTTGATCAATGCTGTGACCATAGTAACAAATTTGAAAAATTAAATTTATTTTAAAAATTTTCCCGAGTCCCATTCGGACATTACGACGAGCTACAAGTGAAGATTCAGTTAGGACTTTCAAAGTTTCCCGAGTCCCATTCGGACATTACGACGTGCTACAAGTGAAGATTTTGTTCAGACTAACTTCTGCCCCCATAATTTTTCGCTTTTATAGCAACTCTTCAACTTGTTTGTTCCTAGAAAAATCTGGAATCTACACACCTGTGACAATAAAAACACGTGCAGTGTGGTATGACGCAAAGCGCTTAAATTTTTCGTCGAAAACGGCTATTCGAGTTTTAACTTGTTTTGTAAATTCCAAATTTTACATTCCAAACTTAATTTCGTCATTGAGCTCACACATGGTTTTTAAATGCCAATCGGTAATTAAAATTTTGAGGTCACTACTTTTTGCTTTTTGTTTCAATTGGCTTTGATCTGGAAATTTTTCTTATTAGAAACGCCCCCTAGCCAATGGTTTTCTTTTTAGAACAAGGTTTGGGGGAACCTGGTTTTGGAAGTGTGCATCTGGTGTTTGATATTTCTTGACGTTAGTTTTCTCTAGTTGCGTGATGCAGTCGAATAAAAATCTAAAGTATACGTCATCCGCGTTTAAAATCGGATCTTGTGAAGTTAACCACCATGCCGTTTATGTGAAATATATTCCAATGGTAAGTGATTTTATTATAACCAAGCTGGTATTAGGTGCTTTTGACGTACATTTTTACTAGGCAAAATGATTAACCATTTTATGCGATTCTGGCATTACCTACTTCTTGAAAGTTAGACTTCAATTTGTTTTTAAATCTTGTTTAGTAAAATAAAATTATTATTTTAATTGAACGTTCTTTCCGTTGATTTAATTTGAGACTTAATTTAATTTTGGAACAATTAAAAATAATTTTTAAAGCAATTGTCGAATCAAATTTAACTAGATTGGTTAGCATCACATATGTTACGTATATCTTACAATCCATGCGAATGTGCAAATTCTTAATACATTTCAAGAAGATATTTAAATGCCATCTCTTGTGTTATGTCAATGAAATGCACAATACTTATAATAGTTGATATAATTCTATGCAATATGATAGTAAGTTCTGACATCATATAATCAGAATAATAATAATTGTAATAAAAAGAATAATAGTTTACCATTACAGTCATGAAACATACTACGACGTTTATGCATATTTTACTAGGTACTGAACACTTAATTTGCATGTTCAAATGTGAGGCATGGTGCCAGATTTACTATTTGTTGTACATAATTTAGAGTGCACAGATTTTTAGACAATTGAAGGATATGAAGTATCGAAATTTTTATTTGTATTTAAATATCTTCTTAGTCTTTATTTAATCATATATTCTCTAAAAATTCAGGTATAGCCCAGGCACCAGTGGCGGTTCGTCACACACGTTAAAGAGGGCTCACACATCCGGATACATTTCACGTGTGTAAAAAAAAACGTTAAGAAGGCTTAGGCAAATAATTGATTTTTGAAGGCGCATTTTAAGTCAAGTTTGTCATCTAAACAGATTGCTAAACACAATAAGTTTTTGCAGCTCATTTACATTCATATTAATTATTAATACTAATAATCAATTAATTGACAAATTCAACAACAAAATTAAATTTCTAAATCATGAACGGAAAAACTCTACAAAAATTGGCGCCAAACCATATGTATAAACTAATTTTGCTCCGGACGGATCCGGGCTCCATAATTTGGAGCCCGTGCTCGAATATGGAACATTAAAGGGGGAGAGCCGATAGCGTTGCGTCAATGGTTTGTTATTTAATAACTTAATAAGTACCTACTAAAATGATTTAATATGTACATTTAATGTAAATAACAATAGCGTATCTCGCGAAGCCAAATAGTGGTACTTTAGATATTCATAATCCATAAAAACACTGCAAGTTTCTCATCTTTTCCATGCATTTACATAGTAAACGCGCCAATAAAGGACTGCAGCTTACGTCACAACAGTGACAGTTTTCGCATTGCATTGACTGGCAGATTTAGCCGATTCGGCAATCCTATTAGTTTACAATTCTTGGGGAGTTTTCAAAAGGAAAGTAATCCGGTAACGGTCAGTTGATGAACAGTTGAACTTTTCACTGATTAGGATTGAGATATACCAACCAGTCTTTCGTAACCCAGCAAACAATTTCTCATCGGCCGTTACCCGGCCGTATGTCGTAATGCCGACATGATTTGCTCTTCCCGCTGCTGGCATACGGTGTTGGCCCTGTTCGTATATGCACCCGCGGCAGGCAGTATTTAGCAGGACATTTTGCCGGAGATTTTAAGATACTAACCGGATCAGCCCGATAGCGGCAAGCTGTAGTTAGCTTTTACTTGCCGGTTGACTACAGTATATGTTAAGCTACCGTCTAGCGACTTCTAACCGATGCAGAATACACAGGATTGCCCTTGGTGGTGAAATGCTCATCGAAAAGAAAATAATAACAGCTGCCATGGCCAAGGAATATATTAGTTATTTAAATTTAATTTTTTTTTAAGACGTCGGGAAACATAATAAATTATAATTTTTATTTCAAATAGTATAAATATATCTAGCCCTGCACTATAAGTACATGAATGTGTGAAAACATTGGCATTTTGAATTAAATAGTTAAAATATATTCCTTCGCCAAGAGAGTTCTGTTACTTATTCTTTTCCTCTTGAAAATCAATCTGAAAGTAAATTATTGGCAATCACGCATATGAATTTGAAAAAAAAATCACAAATAGAGTAAGTGACAGATTACTGAAATATTTCAGCTTTTTTATGTTGAGTCCTTTTCATTGACACTCCACGTAGATCAAAATAAAAAAGTAAATTTTGTAGTTTTATTCATAAAGCTGCATTAGGTTCATTACACTATTGAAACGTGAGAAACAACAGGTAGGTTCAAATACCAAAACACTTTCATATGTTTTACTCTCAAAAAATAAATGATTCGTTATATGTATTATATATACTAAAATAAAAAAAATATATATATTTTTCAGTCAAAGTATGTCCACATCCGCGCTCTAGTTATCACCGAAAAATTATGTATTCTACAATTTTGGAAACATAATCTCGCAAATAAAGTAATAAGCGTTGAAAATATTGGATAAATAGTGCTTATATACCTATTTGCACTTTTAAACTAGAATCTGGTGTCAGGCCCTGATAATTAAAAACTAAGATAAGAGAAAAATACGTAAAACAAAATAATGTATATACATTATATTAATGTTATGTACTCCATCTATTATTAAAGTTATTACAATACAGTTTAACTTTAACTTGTGTAGACCCTTTTTGTGTTAATGCATGATGAACATCATCAAACTATTATTAGTGATAATTTAAATACAAAACTTACAAAGTATATAATGTTGGTACAAAAACTAACAAAAATAGAATATAAAATAATTTAAGTTGTTTTGATATTGCTTCGTCGTGTCTTCCCCCATCCCTGAAATTAAATGAAAATTATAATCCCGAGCAGAGCTATATAAAAAAAGTAAGAGGTATTAAATTATTCAAAAAAGGAAAGACTTACAGATTTTTTAAATACTTCTTTTTCAGACAATTCGTGGTTGAACCTGATTAATCCTTCAATGGTGTCTATTTTTTGAAACTCAAAACTCATTTCATCACCTATAGATGAGGCTCCTGCATTATTGGTTGCAATCAAATACTTTATATCAGTTTTCATTAGCTCCAATCTTGTTAGTATCTCGTTCATGAAAACTAAAAAATAACATTTTATTAAAATAGAATCATCATAAATAAATTTAAAATAAAAATTGAGGGAAGTAGGATCCGCTTACTACAATACATAATAATTATAAAAAGCTAATTTTTTTTTTATTATCTTATTTTAAATAATATTTATCAATAGGTATGTGGAAAATAAATATTGATCCATTGTTATCCACTTACACAAGTTTTTTTACAACAAGTTGTACCTTCTGGAATTTGCTCAAGTTGACTTTGTGAGCTCTGTGTACCAACGCACTCATCTTGCACCTTAAAAGGAGTACTTTTTATCCCCTGTATTGGTTTTGGGACTTTTAGGGTTTGCAATGTCTGCATTGAGTCAGTGTGCAACAGTGTCCTTGGTGGAATCCTACCTAGGTAGGTATGCTTATAATAAAACACATAGAATTCCTAATTACTGATCACCAGATTTTGTTTTGTTCACTTCCGGATGATCCATATGTCTAGATAATACTGAATACTGAATTTTTTTAATTTTGTCACTGAAAAAGACCACACAGAAAAATTATATTAGAATGATGGCGAGGTCAGCTCCTTGGAAACTGGCTCCTAACATGTATCTATTGCACGGCTGACACAATCTACTTAAAATCGATTTTTCTATTAGTTTTGGGTAGCTCCGGTTTAATTCTGTAAAAACGCTATTTCAAGGGAGCAAACCAAAGACATTTTATATGTCTTTGGAGCAAACATTTTAGTAGCTAGCTTCTAATTTAAAGGAGCACAATGATGGTTATGTATAAAAAGTATGATGCATAATAATTAGAGAATATAAGAATGTTCTTGATTTTAAATAATAAATACATATGTACTAAAAAACTTACCCTATTAATGTGAATTATGCCTAC
Source organism: Pissodes strobi (assembly GCA_016904865.1). NCBI lineage: Eukaryota > Metazoa > Arthropoda > Insecta > Coleoptera > Curculionidae > Pissodes > Pissodes strobi. Next base: position 185,105 of record MU184633.1, on the reverse strand, counting down.
TCAAACCGAAACACCCTGGAAACGACAAATTTTATCGGAGAATCGAAAATTTATGCCTGCTGCCTGGAGGTTGACGGCCATTTCGTATTCGTTTTGTTTTCTCAATTTGTCAAATTGTCATACTTCCAACAATGGTCGTCACTCCTAAACGCGCCACCGACAAAAACTGGCGCCAATTTCAAAATAGTATTCTCAATCGGGTTGCCGGCTACACACCGATTTAGGTAAGACGCTCGAATTTACACCCGTTTATACCACACGCCTAATCGGCATACCCGCAATTTGCCCGATGGAGGAAGTAGGAGAATCGCCGATGCCAGCAGTTTTCAGTTGCTGCCGGCTTTCGGCCGATTGTTTACCGATATACATTGTTTGCTGGGAACTTATCCGCCACAAATCGCCATTTATGTTTTTGAAGTCGCCGTCAAAATCGCCGATCGCAAATAGTTTTGTTTTGGTCGCAATGTTACTTCTTAAGTCGCCACTTCGACGGAATATCGCCACACCTGGCAACCCTGCAACCGACAATTATTGTGGATGAGTCCAACATCGATACATCTATGTTGGAGCATCGATATTTACGATACATCGATGTTATAATGTCTGCCTGATGAATCTTGTGCATGCTTTTGGTGTCAAATCGTTTAGTTTATCGAATGAATCTTGTGATATGACGGCGCGAGTTCGATTCCCGTCAGTGCCGACATGTTTTTATTCTTTTTTAAGGTTATATTTATTCCTTTTTTACATTCGAGTAAATTTGTGTTAGAATTGGGTTAGTTCCTTTTGATTGTAATAATGTGGAACACTGTTGATTCATGCGAGAACTGAAATAATAGTCAACGTTTCATACGAATTATATGTTATAAATGTGTGAAGTGCCGGAATATCGTAATATTTCAATATATAATTACATTCCGGTGTACCCAGACTCTTGTATCATCAACGTGGTTCTGAGGTTCCCCCAAAACATTGGCATTACAAATTTTTTAGCCTTGTGAATCCTATTTAACCAAACCGTTAGGGTTTTAGAGTGGGTATTGCATTAAATTTTGGGAGCTCAAGCTTTATCTTGATTTCCAACTTTGCAACCAAAATATGTAACTCATAAGCTTTTCTTACAAGTGAGCTTAAAGTTTTTCGTCTGGTTTTTAGAGTCAGTTACCAATTATGCAATAGAAATTGTTCGATTTGTCAATTGGATCGTAAACATTGCCCGTACCACATCAGAGGGCTTCAGGGTTGCGTGCGCATTGAATTGTTGAGAAACGACATACCTTTAGGGTCTAACAAATTGCTGTCAACTGGTCCGTAGCTCAGGGGTTGGATGCTGAGTCTACAATACGGTGTCCCGGATCCGATTCCAGTGGCAAAAGATGTTTTTTTTTTATTTTTAATATTACGTGTAAAAAGTTTTGCTTCATTTTGGGCATGCCTTGGATTAGTTTTGGTTAGTTCCTGTTGGTTGCGCCCCCGTAGCGAGCCAAGCGAGCGAAGGGCATTGCGTGAAGTGTAGTAGTAGTAGTAGTACAACTCTCTGTTGGCCTTTTTCTTTCGAAAATTCAGCCAGAAACGACCTCTATCCGGCTTAGTAAGAGCTGGGGCGACCCATCCCAGATTAGTTACACCTGATGGATAGAGATACTATTTTTAGGGCACCCAGTATGTCGAGTATGTACCCCTGGGGCCCCGACTTATACATGCACGGCTTGTTTTAAGGTTCGAACACCACCGGCTGGACGTTCACAAACATAAAAATCTCTAGCATGCACGGGGCTCAAACCCCCGGCTGGACGTCCGTATCTTATTCGGGGAGAAAACTACCCGGTCCCTGAACGTTCACCATGAATTCCCAAAACTAACATATATGTATATGCAGCTGGAACAAAATGGCCGATACCCGACACGTGCACTCTCGACCGAAGACGAAACGGAAGTCCAAACGTGAAGTGTAATGTTGGTCATTTTTGTCAACATTGTGATGCGCGCGCAACTTTCAGGCCCTCTGAAGTGGTAGGGGCAACGCTTTGTGGATCGTAACACTTAGCGTTGCCCGTACCACATCAGAGGGCATCAGAATTGCGTGCGCATCACGCTGTTGACAAAAATGTCTAATATTATACTTCACGCATGGCCCTCCGCCCGCTTCGCTCCCTACTGGGGCGCAACCCACAGAAATTAACCCAAGGCATGCCCAAAATTACGAAACTTTTTACACATATTATTAAAAATAGAAGAAAACATGTCCCGTCACTGGAATCAGACCCGGGCCGCCGACGTCGGCCGTATCGCAGACTGAGCATCCAACCACTGAGCTATGAGACTAGATTTGTTTGTAAATAATGTAATGCGCGCACAACTCTGAAGCCCTCTGACGGGGTACGAGAAACGTCTTCTGGATCATAAAAAACATCGTTTATGCACAATAAAAGTCATAGTGCTGAGAAGGATGTAGTATAGTTTTGGGTATTTCGAGTTAGCTGTAAGCAACACTGTAAGTGGATACTGTTGTGGAATTTTTTTTTCCTGTTTGTATCGCAAATATAAATAAATAAACATAACATTTTAAAACAAATGCCATGCCAATATTGCACAGGCACATGAAATAACTATTTAGGTATCCAAACTGTTCATTTGCAACTGTTACCTGGTTAATATGTTTTTATCTGCTCTGCACTGTAATCCCTTCGGGTACTTGCGGTCGCCCGGGCCGTCAGCACTCTCTCTATTGGTCAGAACGTTCTTTAGATTCGGTACGTGACGAGACAACTTCATCATCTGTTGCGTTCTAAGATCCTTTACAGGCGTAGCAGACTATATCAAAGTCGGCCTCTCCTATTGGTCGATCCATCTCGTATTACAATATGTCTTCGTGATGCAATCAATTTGCAAGAGCTCTCGTGGTCTCGAGGATTAGATAGTTGGGTCCCACTTGGACGGCACGGGTTCGAACCCCGTTGCTTTTTTTTTAATGTTTTTTAAGATTATGTTTCTAAACAGTTTTTTCTTGATTTTGGGTATGTCTTGGGTTGGTTTGGGTTAGCACCTGGTTAGTTTCCTTTTCTTGAGCCCCCGTAGCGAACGAAGCGAGCGGAGGGCCATGCGGATCGACCAATAGGAGAGGCCGATTTTGATATAGTCGGCTGCGCCTGTAAAGGATCTTTAAAAGCTCATCTGTTCTTTTGGACCGTTCGTAATGCATTGTAGAAACATTCTGTAATTTTTCTCAGACAAGAAAAACTGGCGGTAAAATCAAATAATGTTAATTCAACCATTCATTATAAAAATCCAATTTTTGCCTACATTTTTGAAGACATTACTTTAGTAACAAATTTATAAAACCGTTATAAGGAGTCATAACTGTGTGATCTTTGACATTTGGTTTATATATTTTAACAAATCGATTTTCAATTATTGTAATCGAATTTCAGTTCTATATTTCCACAAACTGTTAACCGCAAATAACGTAATTCCATAAAGTAAAAACTGATATATTTTGTGTTATCTTATACCTACCCAACTACCCACCATTGAATGGTGTAAATATATCCTTAATAGATATTGTTCCATTATGTTCAGGCAGTAGATAGATAACACAGCAAAGCCATGTGTGGCTTATCTAAAGTTTTATGTTCGTTCCGGCCTACAACAATAGCCGAATCAGCTAACCCCAAGTAAGCGACATCACCCTTGTCTAAACTGCAAATATTTTACAGCAATTAGGCGCTTAGAACCTGCCGGCACTTTGCGGTTACTTTGATTCAATTACCCAGTTATTTGGGGGCGATCAAAACCAGGTTATCATATGAGGGTGTAAAGTGCTTTTGACCACACCGATGTTACGGGGGCATTAGCGTTCATTATAGATTAAAGTCGTGTATGTTGTAAAGGGTGCAAAACGCTGTTTCGGAACTAATAGAGTAACCTAACAATATACATCATTCCTGCGGTGGGCATTAAAAAAATGGCTTGTAAAATTTCCTGAGCTCGCGGTAAGTACATATCTTCTATTATTACGATATTGTATATTCCCAGTTCAAATTACTTACTATAAACTGCCACAAATTGAGTCTAGAGCCGCATCTTGAATAACCAGCGTTTGCAGCGGGAACAAAGGAATTACGATAATTGGAACTCTCGTTACCCTAAGCTCAGATCGAATAGTTCAGGAGGGAGTTTAAATCGGGGATAATGTTAAAGTGTAACCCAGGGAAACGAAAAGAAAAATAACCAGTTCCTATTCAGCTCTAAAATACGGGGCTGAGGACCGGTGCCAGCTGGTTAAGTGGAACAATTTGAAATATTTTCTTAAAAATATCTCCGTGCTAACGTACTTCGAATACTGAAAAACATAGGCTACGAACCATCCATTTAGGGGCCTCTTACGGGAATAAAATCGGCATAAGAAATCGTTTTTTTCCTATCTGTTATGGTGTCAATTTGAGGTTCTTGTTATTTTTAGGAGATTCCATACTGTTTGTGGCTAGGTTTATCACTACCCAGTTAAGTTACCTATATTTAATTGATATTCAATGTTTAAACCGATTGGCGACTTTTTTTGGTCAATATATTTTTATTTTTGAATCTTCTTCATCACACGGTTGGTTATCATTTTGGCAATTTTTATTTTTGACGTTGTGGTTCGGCATAATCCTATTGAACTGCTGTTGTACCACTGCCTTAGGCGACTCAATCAGGAAATGCATCTTGTGCCTATACTGTTTGCCCTCTATTTCCCTTTGTATAATGTAACTCTGCATATTTCTCTCTTCTCATCATGTAGCTCAGGTATTGTATTTTTCAAATTTTATGATGTCCTTAATTTTTTTCTCCTTCTTCAGTATTCTTAATATTTCCTTGTTTATTGTTCCACTCACCTAGCTTATTCTCAGGTCTTCCATAAACTCACATCTCCAATGCTTCCAGACGATCAGTGTCATTTTCCCTAAGGGTCCATGCTTCCATTCTATACGGCATGCGGCAGTACTGGAATCACGTAGCATTTCAGAAGTTTAAGATGTAAACTAAGATCGTTACTGCAAAGTACTTTGCCCATTTTATTCAACAAAGTTCTAGCTTGTCCAATTCTTGACCTTATTTCTGCAGTATATAGTCCTTGTTTTCATTTGTTCCTAAGTACTTATATGTGCTGACTTCTTCTAGCTCCTCTTTAACCCACGGTCGTTCTCGTCTTTGTTGTGATTTTGTGATTGTCATAAATTTAGTTTTCTTGATGTTCAGAGTCAGTGCTCTCTCTTCGCCTTTTTTTACTTCTTGATACATTAGACCTAATGATTTTGCAGTAAGTACAGTATCATCGGCATATTTAATGTTGTTGATAACTTTCCCATTAATTTCATCAAACCTATTGTTGTTTGTTTTGCCAGCAATTCTTGTATTATGTCTTCCAAGTATAAATGAAAGAGTACGCATCCATGTCTTACTTCTCATTTTATGTTTATTTCTTACGAGGGATACCATTTCTGTCTATGTTGTTGTTATAATCGAGGAAGCAAAGATAGATGCTGTTGTTCAATTTTCATTTGTTCAATTTTCATTACCCTAGTTCTTTTATTTTTTTTTGTGTAAGCTAAAGGCATCCTGCTTTGTTTGTAGTCTTTTTCTTCGTGCCATTTTTCTTTAGCTTCCCGTATTTTTCTTATTTTCTTCTGTATGTTTTTATATACGTTTTCATTTCTGCTCTTATGTGATCTTTTGTTTTCCATTAATTGTAGTATTTCTTGAATAATCTATGCTCTTCTTTTTCCTGGTATCATTGACGATTTCCAATAGTTCTCTGGCCAGATTAATGATTGTAATTTTGAATGCCTTCCATTCTGCATCCGCGCCACTGTTTGTGTTAAGGTAAACTCTTCCTGGTTCTTCATGTTTTCTTTCTCGCAGTTGTTGGTTCGATATTGGATTCTTCAGTTGTAATATTTGCAGCTGCTCTTGGCTGTTACCTTTTTTTGTTTCATGAGTTGAGCCTCCGCTTTAACTATCACTAGGTATAATATTACTTCTTTTATTAGTTACAGTTATATTCTAGTCCTCTGTTTTAATAATTTAATTGCCCTCTAGAAAGGGCGAAGAGGGTCACACATAATATGTTTGCCTTAAATAATAGTATATTATATACCTAGGTTGAGAAGTAAGCCATAATTTACCGAGCACTTTTATATCCTGAGGCGCGGAGCGCCGAAGGATATAATGTGCGAGGTTAATAATGGCCTTCTCAACCGAGGTATATATAGAATTTTTTTTTCTACTAACACTGATATATTACCATATTTGATTCGATTTGATTTTTATACTTATTTTTCAAATAGTTCGAAATATCAGGTAGCCTGGAAGTCATATATGTAATAAGAATATATCGCGCATTATGCCATTTACGTGAAGCCAAGACCAAAGGACGAATGTATATGAACTAGGCATAAGTCGGTCTACTCGGGAAACCGGTTCGAACTGCGCATGTCACGAATTCTTGCCAATAAGATATTAGGAGGCAATTTCTACGTTTTGAATGCACGTGAAGAAAACATATTCCGCTTTTCATTTTGTATTTGGTTAGCTACATTTTCCATTACTTTTATTAGCAATAATATTCCTTTTTTAGGAAAACTGAAATTACGAACTTAAAATACATAATAAGAGTAGTTTAAATACTTGGAAATTTCCGGTATCGTCAAAACGAATATTTACGGTTAAATTGTATTTGGTTAGCTACATTTTCCATTACTTTTATTAGCAATAATATTCCTTTTTTAGGAAAACTGAAATTACGAACTTAAAACACATAATAAGAGTAGTTTAAATACTTGGAAATTTCCGTAATAAAATTATTGTATACGAATACAGTAAAGATTACATATAAATATAGCAATGCTTCTTTCCACCCATTTTTGAGGACATAATTTGCTCTATAATCGATAATATAACGCCACGAGAATAGGAAGCAATATTCTTGTGATAACGCCAAAATAACAAACTTGTAACAAAATACAAACAAAGCAATTACAATTCGATATTCAACATGGCCGGTTTTATTTTATTACCGCGACGACGACGACGTCAGCGTAGACAACGATGCTTGCGCTGTAGCCAATAAACGTGTTTATATCCGATTTTGCGCATATCTACCGGTTTCCTAACGAGTCAGACTTATGCGAAATACATACGGCGAAAACATATCCATCTCTCTGTGTCGGTTACACGTCCAACTCATTGCATAAAGGGTCAATGCGCGATATATTCTTTTTATATATATGCTGGAAGTTCAGTTGTCTAACTGACAGATATCGTAACAAGAAGCGTTTTTTCGCGAGCTAACTACAATTAACCACGGCATAGTACAGGATACTGCTTTGTTTTCACGAGGATTAATTTAATTGTGGTAAGTGAGGGGAAGTTTCGTGATGTCACTATTACATCATCATTTTTCAACTACGGCTTACTACAATTTACATACGTGACGAGGTGTGGTACTCGAGGTTTGATGGAGTCATGGCGGATTAATTTTGAAACGTTAAACATGTGAAATGTTTGCTTTTCCATTCTGAACAAGTTTGTAAATTATCCGTTCATGAAATTCTTCTATAGAAGCCTCATACGCATCGGAATTTCTACACAAATGTGCTCCAAATGGGATTTGGGCAGCATAAAGTATCCTGAACATATTCATCGAAAAATACCATTAGTTTGCTTATCTCCAGAGGCCACCATTCTGTCATTAAAAATATGAGTAAACGTTCTGCACTGATCAAACTGATCATTTTCAAATAAATATGCAAAAGATCTATATTCTTTTCTAGCAATGCAAGATCTAACTACGGTATTTTGGCGAAGACAGAAGCAGACAGTACAATTAGTGGTGGGGTGCCCGCTTGGCACTTACTTCAGTATTACTTGTAGTTAACCGTGGTTACTCGCCAAAAAACGCTAATAATCTCCTGACAGCTCCATACATACAAAGTACCTTCTTTCCATCTAAATTTTTACAAAATCGCATTATTAATAAGAATATTATGGGGAGTCATGAAAAGTGAGTCATACTGTATATAATTTTCTTACTAATAGCACTGATACAATCCTTATCATTATTTGAATTGATTAGATTTTGAAATTAATAATTTCCTTTTCATTTTTCAAATAATCCGAAATGACAACTAGTTGTCAAACTAACAAGTTTGACATTTTCCGTTTCCGTTTCATTATTGACCTAGGTTTTTTTTAATATTATTATTTACCTAGGGTGAGAAATGTTACTTCTCATTTGAGGAATGGAGTAAATAATGGTGATTTTTCATGTTAGTAGTAAAAAAAAGTAAATATTTAGTATTAAGTGGGTTTCAGGTGCCTGAACTACAATTTTGTTTCGAGAACATGCTTGTCAACAATATTAATTTCGTTTAAGATGTTTGCCAAAATGGTCTCACGATTCCCTAATTTTATAAAATACTTAGTCCATATCTGTTTCTTGGAGCCACTAGATTGGTGATGTTGATATAATTCATGGACGGTTTGTTTTTGTTTTTTTTAGTGATGTTCATTTAGCAGCTCTCCCCTTTTAGTTTTCTTGAGGTTCTTTAGCTTAGCGGGTTTGATTAGAGTTTTTATAGTGTAAAATGGGATTAAAACAAACATGAAAACAAATTCGTTATTAGTCAGTCTGGAACATTAAACCTTTTCTTATTTCGTAATTGCTACTTCATGGTGCAAGTTATTTGTGGATACTCATCATCATAAATGCCGCATTATTTCACTTTTAGTTGATTTTCTATAATTAATTTCGATATTTCAAGAATCGTGTCAATTGACATCTTCATTGCCTTGCGCCTGGCGTAGAAATTGCATTTTGACGAGACTATCGGTCGACCAGCTCTAGTAATGTGTGCTTCTAACCATGCTGTTATCGCTCTTGGATTTATAAATATTTGTTTGTGGGACTGCTTGTTATAGATTATTAACAAAGACTTTGCAGGTAAGGTATAGAGCATAGGTATAACTATAGTGGAATGAGTAAATAAAAAGAATTAAAATGGCACGAGTGGTTTATTCTCAGATGTCGTCCAAAAACTTGGACTGTTAGTTTGTAGGGTTTCACGGATGGTGGAAAATGTATAAACAATATTCCGGGTGTGAATCCGTTCGTCTTGAAATTCTTCATCTTCACGGCGTTTTGCCAGAATCGCATCTGGCATTATCAAGTTCTGCTCGCTCCGCTTTGACCGTTCGGATTAGCGTATGTTCGGATTAGTATAACTTGAGAACCACCACCCTGATCACAATTATACCATACTTAGCACCTGGTATATTTATTTTAGGCTAGTAGCTAATACTGCGCACGGGCAAAAAATGGAAAAGAGACAATCAGCAGAGATTGTAAATCTGAATACAGTTACATCAATAGCTGCAGCTAATATAAAGAATATTTTTTGTTCGAAAATACTATGTTTGGATCTCCTCTTCCAGAAAGGTATACAATTTTATGATTTGTAATTTAAAGCTATCTCAAAATTTATTTTTAGGGTGGGAAATAAGTCTTTTGTTATATCTGAAAGTCACTTGACAGACAAGGGAATGGAACCTGATGATATTGGCGGGAAAAATATAGTTAACGCAATGGAAATGGAAGGATCTGTTTCAGACCATGACAAAGTTCTAACAGAGTTACAACCACTTATTGATCGTAAGTTTAGTAGGTTCTTTAAACTGCAAAATGTAAATATTTGGCAGAATTATTTTGAATTGTATTAGCGAGATCATTTCCTCAAAAGAAAATCGCATTGACAGTCCTTTTGATGACTCAGATGTTGATCCAAATTACGACCCTGCAGAAGAAATTAGCACACGTGCTGGAAAACGAAAGAAATTATTTTTTAAAACTCCTACATCTACTCTCAACTCAGGTAAAACATAATAGTCACGTTATATAAATTTATACAACGAATATATATATTTTTTCATTTTAGGCACAGACAGCGAGGATGACATGAGGGTTAACAATGGGAATGACCCAGCTGTTTGTGAAAATGAAAAGAAGAATATTGAAAATATTGATGTTAAAAAGGAAAAGAAAAATAAAAGAGCTCGAACAGAAAATGAAAAAAGCGAGAGAAATTTAAATAAGTAGGGGAGACCGGTGTCAATTGTAACAGGTGTCGAAAGTAACAGACTGATTATCAACGCCATCTAGCCAATATTGCCTGAAACGGATGTGCAGGCTAAACAAGACAGCGTACTTTTCCTTCGGTATTTAGTTTGAATAAATGCCTCGTGCTCACGGCGTATTTAATGTGCAAACGTTTATAAACTAAACAAAAAGTAAATAAACACAGTGCCATAATTTGTCTATAATTCGATAATTGAGTACTTCTGAAGTATTTCAAAGTAAGGATCCTTTTATTTGTTGTTTGTACTTTAACCTCTTTTAGATAGCTTTAGAAATATTTTACGTATAAGTGAAGAGAGATAGTCAATGTAATTTTAGGTTATTTGGTGTCGATTGTAACACATCCGGCGGTGTCGATTGTAACGTGTTACAATTGACACCGGGTCATGTCCCTTTTTGATAAACTTATTTTATTTTCAGTTTAACGAAACAATGGTTAAACCCAGGCCAAGGAAGACTGAAAGAGGATTTATACCTAAAATTATTTATGATGAAGATGCAAGAAAAGTAATTGATAACAACCAACCCGTAAGGAAAGTGGCTAGAGAATATGAAATGTGTCATGTCTCACTATATCGTTATGTAAAATCACTGCGTAATAATTTGCAGCCTAAGGTAGGATACAATCCATACAACAAAGTTTTTACTGCAGAACAAGAATTACAGCTTGCTCAATATTGTGAAAAGACTGTAGATCTATGTTTTGGACTGACAACAAGAGATCTTCGTAAGCTCGCATTTCAGTTTGCATATGCTAACAAACTTACACATCCTAAAAAATGGGATGAAACTGAACACGCCTCTGAAGATTGGCTTGTAGCTTTTCTAAGACGGCACTCTCATTTAACTCTTCGCACGCCCCAAGCCACAAGCCTTTCACGAGCAATGAATTTTAATAAAGAGAACGTATCCAGCTTCTTTAATAAACTATCATCAGTTTTGGAAAGGCATCACTTGGAACCTCAGAACATTTACAACATTGACGAGACCGGGGTGACTACAGTGCAAAAGCCAAGTAAGGTAATAGCCAAAAAGGGAACAAAACAGGTGGGATCCATATCCTCGCAAGAACGTGGAACACTCGTTACGCTATGCTTAGCTGTCAACGCAGTTGGCAATACGGTTCCTCCAATGTTTGTATTCCCTCGTATCCATTTTAAAGATCATTTTATTAGAGATGGACCCATTGGATGTGTAGGGACTGGAAATAAATCCGGATGGATGCAAGAAAATTAATTTCTTGCTTTTATGAAACATTTCGTGAACCATGTTAAACCAAGTGAAACTAATAACGTGCTTATTTTGTTGGACAACCACTCTTCACACGTTTCAGTTTCCTTAATAGACTATTGCAGAGATAATTTCATTACCTTGCTGTCATTCCCTCCACACAAATCACATAGACTCCAATCTCTGGACCGAGGAGTATATGGCCCTTTTAAAAAGTATTTCAACAATGCTGCAGATCAGTGGATGAAAAATAATCCAGGAAAACGTATGACCATCTACGATTTACCTGGGATTGTAAAATCATCGCTTCCTCTGGCCACTACGCCAAATAACATTCTTGCTGGTTTTTCATGCAACCGTATATGGCCTTTCAACCGAGAGATTTTTAGAGCTAGTGATTTTGCTCCTTCCACTGTAACCGACAGACCACTACAGGATGTGAATTTGACTACAGAGACTAATATGCCCGACATAGGGAATCCACATAAAAATCCAGAATCACCAATAATAAGACACATCAGTACATTACAAAGTCTACCAGGACCATCCACAGCCTCAGACATTACTCCGACAACAGGATCACTATTAGTTTCCGAGGATAATTCATTCTTAGTTACGCCTGAAATTCTTAAGCCACTGCCAAAAGCAGATTTCGCCAAATCCAAAAAGGGAGGAAAAATGAAACGAAAAACGGCCATACTAACAGATACACCAGAAAAACTTTTAACTGAAGCACAAAATTTAAAGAAAAAAGTCCCAATGAAGTATAGCCTTGATCAAGTTCAAAATGTGAAGGAAAAATCGCTGCAATCAAAAACGCAAAAAAGAAGAGTAGGAACATATCCAAAAAGAAAAGTGCACCGAAAGACGATACTTTTTCAGATTCTTCTGACGAAGAAACCCTCTGTTTGGTATGTTTTGGTCCATATTCTAAGAGCACAGAAGACTGGTTGCAATGTCGAGAATGCAAAAAGTAGGCACATTTAAATTGTTGAAATAAAAGTCCATTTTAAGTTTGCATAAATTTTAACTCTGACGACGACGACTGTTAATTATTAGAATTATCTAAGAAGATGTAATGAAAAAGTTCAGTTTCAATATGTTATGTTTCCTTTTGAATTGTTTGATGTTCTATTATTTTTTATATTAGATTTGGCCAAAGAAATAAATGTTTATTTTTATTATTTACATCTTCATTTGTCATGCTTTACCTTTTTAAGTCACTGTACGGATCTGTTACAATTGGCACTGACCCTGTTACTATTGACACCTTTTAGGTGACAATTGTAACACTTGTAACTGTTCCCTCAAAAGCATTACCATTTCATATTTGCGACACTTGTACTGTTTTAGAACTCAAAACAGTTTCCTCTGAATTGCTGCAGTTGTGATTACGGTAAATTGAAAGTTTTAAAAAGCAACTAGAACTCAGAAAATAATAAAATATAAATTTTGTTATGATCGACACCGGTCTCCCCTATAAACTGCTTCCAGTATGCAACTGCAAAAGGAAATGCTTTCAATATTTTACGAATGAACGAAGACAAGAAACTTGTGAGAGCTTTTGGAAAATGAACTTTGGAGAGAGAAGGCAGTACCTGAGTGGTCATGTGAAACGAAACGATATTAAATATAGAAAGATAGGAAGCAACAACAACAGGCAATGTTCTCTAAGTTATAGTATGACACAAGAAGACGGTGTCGAAAAGCAGGTATGTAAAATGATGTTTCTGCATACTCACGGCTTAAAGACAGATGGTATGATTACCGAATTAAAACGACAACAAAATATATCCCAGGGATTAGATGTTACCACTGATAATAGGGGAAGATCAACTCCACTCAACAAAAAAGACTCTGCTAGTTTTAAACAACATATTAATTCATACCAACCACAAGTATCCCACTATAACCTCTCACACGCTCCAAACCGCAGATATCTACCCTCAGACTTAAATGTAACCCAAATGTGGAAAGATTTCTGCGAAAAATATGAAACTGTTTCATATGAAACATACAGGCATGAATTCAATCTCGAGAATATTGGATTTGATCAACCTACTCAAGATGACTGCGATATATGTATAAAATGGAAAGAACACGAAAAGGCGTGTAATAAAACTGATGAAGTTGCTGCTTGTTCTGACTGCATAACCTATGATATTCATCACGAATTATACAAGGAAGCAAGAGCTGCATATCAAGCTGATCGTGACGGACAATTTGATAAATCTTATAGACTCTACTCTGTAGAAATGCAAAAAATATTGCTATTACCAAAGATGTCCTTGAAGTCTTCAGTTTTTATTAGCAGATTGGTTATTTTCAATGAAACCTTTGCAGCTTTAAACAAGCCATTTGAGAATATCTGTGTATTGTGGCACGAGACCATTAGTGGCCGAAATGCTGAAGATGTTGCTTCTAGCTACTGCGCAATCATGCAGCGAACATCTGCTGATATTAGGCATTACATATTTTGGTGCGATAACTGTAGCGCGCAAAATAAAAACTGGAAGTTATACACATCACTAACGTGCATCGTTTGTAACGGAATATATGTTAAATATAATGTTATGAAATATTTGTCTATTGCGCTCCATTTATTCTACCTATTTGTCAATGGTTTTCAATGTTTGGTACATTGATAGGCAGTTCAATGTTTAGTATATTGATAGGCAATGCTTGAATGCTTGTTTAGCTTGACGCCGTGTTTCTTACAACGGTTGTCACGTGTTTTGAACTGGCCAATAAAAAAAAAACGTTGAATTTTAAATGGGTAGAATATATACAGTTTTGAAAAATTCCGTCTCGTCTTGTGTTAAAGCGTCGGCACGGTGAGTCCTAATAATTTTTGATCTTAAAATATCTAATTCATTCTGCATATTTTTCAATAATCCTTTCATACTTTAAATTTATAATTAAAAATTGTTTCCAATTCAGTTAGATATATTTGGCTTTTGTATTGCATTTTTAAGTAATTGTGATTTCAACAATTCTAAATTTTTTGGTGACCTTAAGGTTAAATACCGTTTTTTTTGGTGAATAGTTGCGTTTCTTATTGGTCAAATTCGTGCAATTTGATAATGGTTTAATCCAAATTTGTCGAGAGCGGAATTATTTCATCCTTTTAAACGGTCACACACATTATTTAGATATTTTCATTTAGATTTGACGATATTGTTGGGAAGATTCGCAGAGCAGATTTTATCTTTTCTTGTAGAAGGTAGTAAATTGAATTTATAGTAGAATTTCTCTGGGTTTTTCGTAGCAATATTGTTAGTTATAGTAAATTTTTCGCTTTTCAGACTTATTTCATTACTTTTTCAGATTATTTGTTGCTTTAAACTATAATTATTATTGCTTATCTTGTCGGCGTTTGATCCATGATGTATCTATATTGCTTTGCTTATTAAAGAGGTTAAGCACGTGTAAAATTACCTGGTTGATTTTTTCTTTATCTATAAACATAGTTCCTATCTCAAAGCGAGATAGTAATTATCTTATCTTTATCTTTATCTTTGATTAATTGAGACGTAATTTACGTCCAATTATTGTTTATGTGCCAAGGGCCATCTTAATAAATTAAGTTACCTATTTGGAATCATTAGACTTGTTTAAGAGAGGTTATACCTTGTTCTTCTTTTTTTTTATTAAAATCTAGTGATTTTCTATTTGAAGTTGCCGAGAGCCACTGTTGGACAAGTTCCATAATTTTCTTTTAAATTTCTAATTTCAATCATTATTTCTTTTAAATTTCATATTTCTAATTAAAGACTAGAAATACCTTGAGTAGCAGTAATTGTTCATAGTGTCGTTTAATCGTAATTATCTATAATTTTTGCTAAACTTAAATTGTAATTTAAGTTCTGATTATGTAACCAGTGAATTTTTCAAGTTGTTAGTTAAAACCTTGTATATCAGACTGAGGTCCATAGGATACTCTTTTGTATAATTATAATTAGCTGTGTACACCGGTCTAAGACACCCAATTCTTTTTTTCATGTAAACGTTCAACGTTCCTACAAGACAACAGTCACACAGATCATTGTGGTGACAGTCGATCCGATAGCAGGCACGTGCAGACAACTGGGAACCATTCCTGGAATGACTGGTAAGCCCTGGACACGCCTATAGCTAGGAAGCTTAGGTACAGGCAATTGAGTTTCCAGAGGAGGTCCCAGACGATCACGCGGTTTGCGGATAATACAAGAACAGTTGGGAACGTAGGTAACGCGTTACTTATATGAAAAAATTGCAAAGACCTAGATTTTATTTATTTTAAATTTGTCAAACACCAAAGCTAATTTCTATTTCATCATTTTGGTAAATAAAATTCTCAGTGATCAATTGCATTTATAATCTAATTTTAAGCCAATTCTCATTTTTACCATTTTTGTTAACTAAATTCTCAGTAATCAATTATTGTATTTGATTGCATTTGTAATCTAAATTTAAGTCAATTTTCATCTTATGTTCATAACTGCAGTGCACATGGTACCATAAATTGTAATTTAACCATATAGTTAATATATAGTTGTTTTTAATTTACCTTTTTTGATTTATCGCAAGTGGCGCCATATAAATATTAAGCCACCAAGGGAAACATTTCAATCCACGCCTTCAAATAAACTAAATAAATTAACTTTTGCTCTATTCTTACAAATTGGTGAATGAGCCAAATAATAAGTTATAAGTACGACTGAGCTAGAAATTCATCACAAAGTGGGCAACACTAATTAGTTACAAAGTAGCGCCCAACTAATTAATTAAAATAATTAAATACCTTTAAGTTACACGTTAATGCCGAATGGGGCCCAACATCAATAACACTAAAGTATTTCGAAGTTGGGCATACCTTTATGAAGGCCGACACCGTACATGGACAGATCGGTAAAGCATGGAAGAAAAAAAAAACAATATTTATGATATTCATGACTTAAACGAATTGATACTTAAAACTTCTCGACAAAATAAAACTTTATTACTGAATTGCGAAGACTTTTATCAGTTTAAAGAGGGCTGTCGACAAAGACGCAAAAAAAAATGAACAACCATATTTTCCAAAGCTCTGCGATGTAAAAGTAGCAGAGTTCAGAAAGGGCTCGAAAAATATGTTCTATAAAAAAAGGCACACTGACAGTGAGTTCTTTTCTCTCGATTTTATAAGGCCGAAATTTGATTTATCAATGCCTGAGACTAGGCAATCTAATAGAGGTGTCAATGATACAAAAAAACAGAAAATACTTACCGATTTGGTCTCAAAAATGCCAGCTGTAAAACGTATTTTTTGGGAAAATTTGCAAACATCAAAAGATTCATCCGATCTTCTTTCAAATCAAAATTAACAGGGGTCAAACATATACCTATATTTGACCATAATATTACTAGATTTAATTTAAGTACAATATAAAATAAATTCTGTTGTTTTAGGTTATATGGATTGTATTAAAAACTGTTTCTTTGTCGTTCCTTTAGTTGGTATGTTTTGATTTTTATCTGTAGAAGGTGTTTCTTTTATATATTTGACGTTTCGTAAAATGCAATGTTAAAACTACTGTGAGTTGTGTTCCTATTTGTTTTTTGTAATAAACATTTTTAAATTAAGATATTGTTTATCTATAATTAAAAAAAAAACTCCAAAATACTAACTTGGTCCTATTTATTATTCCTATGTAAATAGACATATTATGTTTTACCAATTGCAGCGAGCATATCCATTTTTATCCCTTTAAAATGGAAGAACTTGGCAAGTTGATACACTAACTTTGCCCAGAATTTAATTTTAATACAAAAAGATGGAAATCTCTAGTAAGTTGTTATGCAAGATTTTTCCGTTGTAATTTGTGATAGTTTGTTTTATGAATACAATAGTAAAACATTCATGCTAGTTTTTTCCGTTTTAAACTGGGCTTGCTACATACTTCCTATGGAAAAGGTCTGATTTTTGGACTTACTAGAAAATTCCAATGGCTGTAAAATATTTGTTTTTTGAAATTCAGTCCCAAATGACCTATTCCCACAAAGGGAAAACCTAGCAGATTCTGATGGTGCTAAAACCTAATTTTGACCATAAGTGACTTACTAGGTTTTACCTTAGCACGGCAGAAGTGTCGGCTGTCTGTAAGTATAGCTTTGTAAAATACCCATGTGGTGAACATCCACCCGACCCATTTTTTCGTCTCGGTGCTTATCTATTGCTATTTCCTTCGGTGTTATTGGTTTGGTATCTTAATTCAGTTCCACAACTGGGTCCTTTGAGGCGGCAAGCAGTTAAAACATTTTCATATAGTCAAGCTCTATCGCTTGGGTTGAATGGACGTAACCCACGCGGTAGAGCTTGACTATAAGAAAATGTTTTAGACGCTTGCTGCCGCGAAAGCTGGACGGAGACAAAGTGGATGGATTAAAACTCGTATTTTGGTTAGCAAAACTAATCCAAAAATAAAACCCCAACTAAACAAAACCAACCCAGTTAAACTCACTAAAAATTAATAATTCAGAAAAATATAAGTCGTGCTCAGGCGCGCCTAAGTTTGAGTGTTTATTAACATTGAGTTTCTTATTATTAGGCTTCATTATCTTCGTCAGTACAGCCGAAACAACAACAATACACCTTTAAAAATATGGAAACATTTAATGGAATTATAATTGTTATTTTTCACGTTTCACGTTATCAACGTTTCAATGGATACACCAGCAAAAGCATGTCAAATTTTTATTCAGATGGTCAGTATCAAGTGCCGGAAACAACTTTAATATGACTATTATTTAAATATATGTGAACGCAGCTCGAATTTTAATGTTCTATTTCGGCACTCAAAGTGAAGCTGCTATCTAGCTGCACACCGTTATTTCATAGAATGGCAAGTGTAAATGTAGATTTCCGTGTACTCGTTTCGAATACAATGAAAAATGCATGTAACGAACTCGAAAATTTTATTGGAGAGATAGTTAAAATTTACGGGTCACCTATCTTGCACGTTTTTCAAAAAGTATGCATTTGTTTATAGAGAAATATTTTCAGAACATACTCGTACATAACGAAAAGCATAAAAACATAAAACATACCCACCAGCAAAGACAAAACGTCTCTACTCGGGGTGGTCAAAAGTGGACATATTTAATAATTCATGGCATGATAGAAGATTGATAGGGCCATAGCAAATTGCATTGAGGCCACGCCATATATTTTTTTCTATTGGTCAAAGATATTAAATAAGTCGAGAGATGTGTAAAATTCTATTCAAAGATTTCATACGAAAAATAAATTTTCTTTCGCCTAGCTCTGACAACTCCCCCACAGGGCAGGCTATTCGAACGAAGTCGTTTTCTTTTTTCATGAATTGAAAACCTTTTCGGGGAAATAGTCCTGTGATAAATTGAATATATTCGGTCTGCACCAATTCGTTTCAGTTTTAGCATAAATATTCCTCTTGAAATTGTATATAATAGATCGAAAACTAACTCACTGTGTGTGTTGTTAAAGGGGTCAGTTTGAACCCACACACATATATCCGCATACAAATTATATTTGTCCATATTTTAGGGGACCTATTTAAAATGAAATTATGTTTTACATGGCGTGCTGCTCGGGATTCAGGGGTGTCGAGGAATCTAACTTTACTATTACTTAGTTGTTAGCATTTTTATCACTCTTCAGAGACG
This sequence comes from Pissodes strobi, assembly GCA_016904865.1. Lineage (NCBI taxonomy): Eukaryota > Metazoa > Arthropoda > Insecta > Coleoptera > Curculionidae > Pissodes > Pissodes strobi. The sequence continues at coordinate 166,036 of MU184633.1, read as the reverse complement.
TCACGAGCGTTTGGTGAAAATGAGTTTGGAAGAATTGACTGTATTAGCATCGGCGGGTTTTAGATGTTGTGGCTGTTGCGCAATATCTGGTACATTTAAAAGCCATTCTTTTATTGACATTTTGACCGTAAAACTCGGGAATTACTGCATCTGCCTTTTTACGAGGGTACAGTGGCTGGCGGAGAAATCCTGAGATATCCCCTTAAGATACTTTATCTATTTTATGATTTTGAATATACTGCAAAGTGAATCTCTACTCTGTTATTTTAACGAATTCTTGTTTCCAAGTGTTTCGCTGGCACTCATCGATTTTATGTGGGAGCGCATTTTATACAAGGTGACTCAAAAACAGCAAGGCCATATTTCAAATGTATTTAATTTTGTTTTCAGAGTTAATTCAATACAATAAAAACGATAATATTCTGATATTAATAAGATCGAGATTAAATGCAAATATAAAGCTTACGAAATTAAACTCAGTAGATGTACTTGACGCGTTCACCATCATCCATCCACCAAATGGTGGATCAGAGCAATTGGAAAGTGGTTTTATAGATACCAGATAAACCCTCGAAAAAATTATGTAATAAACGGGGGTAAAGTGGGATGAAAAGACGTTTGGTGGAGGGATGATGTTGAAAGCATCAAGTTTGTCAAGTGAATTTGGGGTCAAATATCTTTTAGCCGCTGTAAGTTATACTTTGACCCTCTATTTACCCCACCCTTATTAATTATACTATTTATTGATTGATTGAGAACCTAGGAGTGATTTTTGAGAAAGAATGTTCACAAAATATTAAAATTGTCACTGCAGACATAAATATAGGCAATATTAATGAAAATGATAATGTAAACGAATATCTATGAGAAATAAGTTTGCTACTTAAATAAATAAACATTTTAAATAAATTCTCTTCTGAAACTATTTGTGCGGAACAAAATAGAAATAAATAACTTAAAGAATAAATCTTATTTGTGTTGGAAATCGATGTAACTGACCAGTACCCAATAATGCAAAACATGCAAGCCCGGCCTCATAAGGGGACGATTCCTTGTCCTCCAAGCACCATATGCATTACGGATCTTTAACGACCGGCAATAAGATACGTGCAAATGCTTGTTCAAGCGGCAAAGCCCTGTGACAAGCTTCACATCCTTTCCCTTCAGAGCCCTCATTCTACAACTGATCTCTCAGGAGTAGCCCAGTCTACCTAATTTCTGGAATTATCCACCAGAGCTCCTTGGCCCGCTCATTCATTGTGTTCCTTAGGATGGCTATGGCCGTACTGTAGGACACATGGTCGGTATAAACAATTAATTCTTTAAACCATTTATCACCATAAAGAAGGGAGTGGTAATTAACTTTATAATTGCCACTTTAATTAGCAGACTGTATTACCATAGGTACGTTTTAAAACTCGCCATTTTAGGGTTCAATAGCCATAATCTTCCACGCTGGCTAGACGGGTTGGAAGATGTTTATCTCAGCCGTCCCATGGAAAACCGACGCTATTTGCAGCCGCCCATTCTGGGTCAGACGCTGCAGGTTGTGGACTTTTCTTAGCTTCACCTTCGTCACTTCGGGAAAGGAACGAGGTAAATCGAAAATGTGGAGGACTTTTATACCGAACTCTACAATTCAGCGAATCAAGCACCAAATACTATAATGCAATATATTACAAATGTAGGTTCAGAAGAGATCCCGGATATCACAGTCGAAGAGATCACACAGGCTTTATCCCAAATGAAAAATGGATGTGCACCTGGGGAAGACGGAATAACAAAGGAAATGATACAACTCGGTGGAACTGTAACGCTGCAGTCAGTAACCATCCTCATTAACAAATATCTACATACCGGCGAGATCCCCAACAACTGGCAAAATGCACGGGTTATTCTTCTGTTTAAGAAGGGTGACAAACTAAATATTGCAAACTACCGCCCAATAAGTCTCCTACCTTACCCATATAAAATACTCACAAAAATCATCATCAATAGACTTACAAATAAGTTCGACGCCTACCAACCGCCAGAACAAGCAGGTTTTCGTAAAGGATTTAGCACAATGGAACAAATACATAATATGAGAGGGCAACCCTACAAGTGAAAATGGACGATCTGGAAACCAAAAAAATATCTGTTAAACGAGGGGTGAGGCAAGGAGACACATTCTCTCCGAAGCTCTTTACAATGGATCTGGAAGACATCTTCAAACAACTAAATTGGGACCAAAAGGGAATTAGCATAGACGGCAGATATCTTAGTCACCTTCACTTCGCTGATGACGTGGTTCTCATAAGCACAAATCTAGAAGAACTACAGGAAATTATATCAGATTTAAGGGAAGCTTCGGAAAAGGTCGGGTTAAGCATGAACCTAAACAAAACCAAAATACTTTTACAAATACAAGTAGGAAATAGTTCAATTGAGATAGCGGAGGAGAACGTATACCTGGGTCACCAAATAAAACTTGGTAAGGAAAGCAACAGGTGGAAGTAAGTAGACGAATCAGACTAGCGTGGATTGCCTTCGGACTTCCAAGAGACACTTAAACATTCTGCCATTTCCATAAATCTTAAAGCTAAGGTCTTCAATGTATCCTCCATGTTTTGACATATGCAATGGAAACAACCACACTAACCATAAGAACAGATTCGAAGAGCGCAGAGAGCAATGGAACGGATTATGCTAGGAGTATCACTTCGAGACCACCTAAGAAACGAAGATATACGAGTTCGAACAAGAGTGGAGGATGTAGTGAGGCGCGTTGCCGCTCTCAAATGGACCTGGGCGGGCCACATCGCCAGGCAGGATAGTACGAGATGGACAAGGCAGCTAATGCAGTGGAGACCCAGACTCTCCAAGAGAAACATCGGACGACCGCAAAGGAGATGGATTGACGACATCAAGGAAAGGACAGGAAGAAACTGGCATCAAAAAGCACAAGACAGGTTGGAGTGAAGAAGACAAATGGAGGCCTATGTCTAGGAGTGGATAAGGAAAGGCTGTTGAAGAGAGAGAGAGAGAGAGAGAGAGAGAGAGAGAGAGAGAGACATAGAGAGAGAGAAAGAGAGAGAGAGATTACCATAGGTAGGCGGGGTTGTATTAATAGGGTGTGAATTGAAACATGTATTTTAAGTATTACGTACTTTAATAATGCAGAATTTAATTTGCATTAATTATGATCAATATAAACTGTTTTCTAACTACTTTCATGTATTCATCCCTTCACAAATACAACTAAATACTGTACATCAGGTTAACTATTACTAAAGGTGTAGCAAAACTTCTTGATTATTAAATATAACATGAACTTCTCTCTTTACTGAATATAATCAAACTTTCTTTATTTCAAATTTTCAACTGACTGCTTTTTCGTTCACACTAAAAACCTTGTTACTTTTCTTCTTCTAAAATTCTCTCAATTTAACTTCACCAGAGATATAAGACTTCGAAACTTATTCGAATCTGCAGTACAGGAATAGATCTGCCTAACTGCAATTCTCCAACCGCCATTTTACCTTCTTCTCTTCAACATGAGAGACGCTACGAGAAAATGCGTTAAAACGCCCAAAGAGTCCTTAATTCACTGTTGAAAAAAGGCAACAGAGTACAGCAGATGTTTTCTAAATATCTGTGCAAGTAAATGAGAAAACGACTAAATATCTTGGCGTCAAACAGAACTACGACTAGGTAGATGTTCTTGGCGCCAAATTCAAGCAGGGCGATGACTGGATCGATGCTTGACGGTTGAATGTTTATAAGGAACTTTATTATTTCTTTCTTCGACTAAAACTTAAATTTTGAGAAAACTCACTTAACATCTTGGCATCAAACAGGGCAGCGACAGCGGCTGATGTTTTTTTGCGCCAAACTCAAGCAGGCAGCGACAGGGGTTGATGCTTCAAGGTGAGTGTTTGTAAGGCACTAAAATCTAATTTTTCCTACCGGCGCGGGCAGGGAGAACAAAGCGGGAAATTGCGCGGACGCGGATGCATTTCAGAGGGTAGAAACATGTTCTTTCTTTATTTGACATATTGTTGTTTACACAACATTGCTGGAGACAAAGATATATTAAATTTAAACGTTTAAAAATAGTTTCCTTGATGCAGAGTGACAACTTGCTTTACAGCGATTATTTCATATAAGAGAATCTATTCTACCGACAAAAAAGTATCTGAAATGCAATGCTTTAAATGGACAAATTGATGTTTACCCGGGGGAAAAATCTATTCAGAGTATAATTTATGGCTCATTCATACTACGGACATACAGGGTGTTATCACCAAACTATACCGGGAAAAACGATAAATTAATACACATGTTGGGGTGTTTCCCCAACAACACTTATTACAAGCTCAGGTTCCATTGGGCGCACTGCGGAATCTGTTCATGCCAGACGCTCAGCCTCTCCGTTTCACTGGATATTCGAGTGTTCCAGAACCCATACAAGACTGACCCTATTATGCGTGGCCAAAGCCCACCAAATGTCCTTACACTCAAACACTAGCGCGATATCTAACAAAATCCCTTGCACGTATTTTAAACGGTCACGCCTTCTCTCCACCTTATCAGTACGTAATGGAGAGCCACCACCGTGGACTTTCCCGCCTGTTGCGCATGGATCAGTGCCCCCATCAAATCCACCTCTCTTATGTGATGGTCTGCTATTCTACCCATTATTTTCAAAAGAAAACTAAAGCTGAGGGTAGTCCTCTTTCCCTGATTGGCAACTGATTTGTAGCCTACAGCAAGAGAGGATCCGAATATGTGCAACAGAAGGAGGATTAGTGATTCCGAGCCCTTGTTCAAAAGTGCTTGAAACACCACATCTACCCTTGGTTGCAATGATCCATTTCACCCTCTCATAAGTTATATCCTTTGATGGCAGATTGTAGTCAAGTCTTAACCTTTCCACATCGTTATTCCAAACGGTCTGAGGAATCGGGTAACGAGTGGTCAGAATATTACTTAACAAATTATTAAAGAATCAAATAATTGATATAAAATGCAGAATGGAAATAATAAGAAACATGTAAATAACATTAAAAGAACAACGGTTTTGGGAACAGCATGGCAAAATACTGTAATATATATTTTAATGACATAGCGGTAGAGATTGAAAGCAAAATTGACATTCCATATTATGTTTTATGATGCATTCCCTTGGAAATCCCAAATAGCCTATATAACCGCAGAAAGAGGATAGTTGTTTTTATTAACCTTGCGAAAGGTTGCTATACTGTACCCCACCAAAAGCAACTTGAATTTTATTCTTACGTTACGGAGTCAAGGATATTATTCTGAAAGTCTTCGCTATTAAAATTAAAAGCGATCAATACGAAATTAGGGGCAGGTCAAAGATAAAATTCCTAGAATTTGTAATTGATCAATGCTGGAGATGGACGGAACATATATCTTATCTAGAATATAAAATTGAGAGGGTATTGATTTGACTTAACATCTTTAGTAACTTACAGCGAGTATTAGAATTTTAAAATGCAATTTTAAAAATGACATTTAGGACAAATAGATCCAACTAGACTTTTATATAATGGAGATATTTGTCATACAGGCTCCTTATATGTGTAGGTCCCTGTAAGCTCGTACTATTACAAAAACAGCATCATATCCTAAGAGCGTTAAATTAATATCTTGGCACCTCCTCGATTCCATCTCATGGCAGCAGTTAAGGTGTACCTTTTAAATTTCCTCAGCCTGATAGATAATCATTTAAGCTCATTATCAGCAAAGGGGGGTCCATGATGGATGACGATTTTACTGCTTTCTGTAACCTGATAGCTACCAAAACTCCAGAAATTTGTTTTAAAATTTTGAATTGAAAAGTCCGCAGGTACCCATTTGCCATTTCTCTATTTTCAGCTTTCTTTTTCATTATTCTGAAGCTGTACAACCAAACGTTACGTACTTTTATATTTTCTTTTCCAATCCTATAATCGCTTTGGCTAGGCGTTTGCCGCCTTGATTATTACCTTCGCGCCGATACAAAAAAGGAAAAACCAACAATATTTCTTTTATAACTCTGCGATGTTACACGATTCGCAATCGAATCAGGTGCAAACGTAAGCATGGGGTTTTCCGAGCGCGAAATAGATGGGGCCTTGGGGCATTTCCCGTCGGCAGTCTGGAGTTTTTCAGCTGGGAAATCAAGGAGATTGGGAGCGACCTCGTCGGCCTGAACCTTTTTTAAGTGGCTATAAAGGAGTAATTAATAGATTATATTAATGGTAGGTCGTATAATTTAAAATACACATTTACGAAGAGTGTCTAAGTATACAAATAGGATATAGGGCAGGCATGTAGGATCAGATATGTCATGTGTTCTGTTTTTTTATCATCTGCCCCATTCTACCTTTATAAATATGGGTGTCTTGTGTACAGACATACTACAGCTTTAAAGTGTAATCTATTAAACCCCCATATCCTGTCTGTTATGTGGGTATGTCGATACCGAACCAGTAATATCAGACAATGCTACAGTAATTTCTGCTCTGTGTGGCTCTGAGCCTGCGAGCTTTGTTTCTGCATCTCTCTTAAAAAGTAGACCTGCAGTTTGGTTATTACCATAGCAGTTTGCTATTATCCAGCTGAGTGTAATCGTGTTATGCGTTCCCAATTTACAAACATGTCTTGCAGTGCCACAGTGGTTTGGAGGTTATTGGACATGGGTTGAATTAAAGTGTTTAGAGAGTTGCTTAACTATGGTTTAGTTCCTAAACGAACGAAAATTCAGTACATAAGCTGTTTGTTATATGCCCAAGCTCCTACTCCGATACGTGGTTTGGAAGCGGTCTATAACCTAGCAGGTCATTTTTTCCGAACCTATTTATCTCTTTCAGGGGAGAGTACCCTTGGTACATTATTTAAAGATAGCTCTTAGTGCATCCTAGAAGCTTGATGTACATCATTTGACATGCCTGCGCCGTACTGTCTACCGCTTGATGTATTCTATCTGAGCCTTAATCGATCTCGCGAGGACCAAAGTATAAGCCTCACATCTAGTCAAAGGACACCACACATGCGGGCTCACCATTTTCCTCCTGTTCGTAGGAACAAGATAAAAACGATGGCAGTGGTGTCACTGCCATCATGCACTGCTTGCATGTTACTCACAGTGGAAGCGAAGGATCAGAAAACAGATATGTGTGTATAATGTAATCAGGCGCTTTCAGTTATAGAAATTCTTCCTGCAGACACAGTCCCTATGAAACTAGAGCCGCAGGTTAAAAAGCTTTTGGGAGTTGAGAAGAGAAAGTTCGGAAAAGCCAAAAAGATACGGTGCAGAAGACCAGGATTAAGAACATACCTTTGTGCCAAAAGATCCTAAAAGGTTTCATTCGGATTACAATACCTATGAGCAGCCCTGTTCAGAGGCATGGATGTTATGGATATGACAAGTCTTGATCAGGCTCAAGCTAACATAATCACAAGCAGATTTACGACTGCTCTGAACGAGACTTCCACAAGAAACTCGATCCCATCGGTTTGAAAGTGCAAGTTTCACGGAATATCTCAGGATCATTCGTGCCAAGGAATTTATCAAAAACTGGGTTCTTCCATAGAATGGCGACGTTAAGGTCCCTTACAAACTTGATAGTCTTCCGGACAAAGAACTTGCCCCAACGGATTTTAGTATTTGCCTGGATCCCGGAGCAGATAGTAAATATCTTCGAAAATGTTAAAATGGAGTAGATTAAGGAATTGCTTCAATTGACGCAGGTTAGAAGGATTAGTGGACGTATATGTAAGAAGCCTCATGCAGACATAATCTGTATGAAACTAGAACTGCAGATTAAGAAGCTTTCAGGAGTTCAAAAAAAGCTCGAGAGAACACAAAAACGTGGTGCAGAAGACCTTAGCGTCAAAGGATCCTAAATGGCTCTATTTGGAGTACAGTAGCTAGAAGCAACCTTAAAAAAACAGGAGCGAAGAATTGGAGGCTGGGTTTTATAGCAGTGTTGTTCAAAGTCACAGAATGTTATAGATAGGACTTGTCTGGCTCAGGCTCAAGCTTACCTAATCACATGTAGATTTACGACTGCTCTGAACAAGACTTCCACCAAGAAATGTGAATCCATCCGATTTTAAGTTGCAAGTTTCACGAGATCTCTCAGGATCACTCGTGCCAATGAATGTACCCAAACTGGCTTCTTCCATAGAACGGCGGCATTAAAGCCTCTTGCGGATAGAGGCAAACTTGATAATTTTCGGTACAAAGGAATTACTCCAATGGATTGTACTACTTGTCGCGATCTTGAGAGTAGATGGTATATTTCTTCGAAAATGTCAAATTGGAACAGAATAAAGGATTGCATTAATTGACACAGGTTAGGAGGATTAATAGGTGTATATGTAAGAAGCCTTCCGGAAGACATAGTCTCTGTGAAACTAGAACTGCATATTAAGAAGCTTTCGGGAGCTCAAAAAAAAGCTCGGGAGAGCCCAAAGAAATGATCCAGAAGATCTTAGTGCCAAAGGATCCTGAAAGGTTCCATCCGGATTCCAATAGCTAGAAGCAGCCTTCCAAAAAAACAGGAGCAATGAACTGCAGGCCAAGTCTTAGATTAGCGCTGTTCAAAGTTACAGGATGTTATAGAAAAGCCATGTCTGAATCAGGCTCAAGCCATCCTAATCACAAGTAGATTTAGACTGCTCTGAACAAGACTTCCACCAATTTAACAAAGCTGGCTTTTTTATAAAATTGCAGTGTTAAGCACTCTTCCGGGTAGAGGCGAACTTGATAGCCTTCGGGACAAAGGACTTGCCTCAACAGATTGTGGTACTTGTCCGAATCCAGGTAGCAGATGGTAAATTTATGCTCGGAACAAGACTTCCATCAATTTACCAAAAACTGGCTTCTTTTTTAAAATTGCGGTGTTAAGCACTCTTGCTGGTGGTGACGAACTTGAGAGCTTTCTTGACAAATGACGTACCCAAACGGATTTGAGTATTTGTCTGGATCCTGGGAGCAGATGACGAATATCTCCGAAAATACTAAAATGTGACCCACTAAAGGGACTGCATCAATTAACGCAGGTTAGAATGGCTGACGAGTGTGTTTAACAGAAACAAGGAGTGAGCCAAACATTTTTATGAATTTCCATGGAGAGAAAAAAATAGCCATCGATGGGCGTAGTAAGAAGGCACTCACAATCGCTCTGTAGCCGTTGAGCTTCTCTGCATACAAAGATTATGTAAGCAGAATTATATAAGCAATTTAAAGTTTTTAAATAATGTTGTAAATCCTATTTTCGCTACATAAATAGGGCTTTTAGAAAATATTATTTTCTTAGTAAATTACCATATAAAAATAAAGCACCTCTGAATTATTCCAAACCGTTTTGCATTCCTTTAGAAATCCGCAAACTGATGCATAAACATTGTTTGTAAAGTTAAGTATAAAATTTAATTTATCCACCAACAAATTTACATATAATTTCCTGATGGCTATGCAAAAATGGTTTTAATTATTATTCATGGAATCGGCCGCTATGCTATGCCAAAATATAACCCAGTTTCGACAACTCGCAATTCTGAGGGACCGTCCTTGAGCTGTTTATGTAGATCGTTTATCATCATCGGCTTGTCACGCATTGATGGAATTAGCGAATGGGCGAAGGAGACATTGCCCAATTTGCAGCGTGTTTTCGAATTCAATCAGAAACTATTGGTTCAATTGAATTGTTTCTCAATTGAATAGTAATAATAAAAATAATAATAAGCTCTTTATTTCCAACAGGAAATTGACATACAAATTAAGAAGAAGTAATTCACAAAAATATTGTTATACAAAGAAAAATAATAAAATATGAAATAAATAATAGTTATAATTAAAATAAACTCGCAAACTAAGCTAAGACTAAAAATAAGCAATGTAGAGGAACGAAATCGATGAAGAACCCAAAATAAGAAGTGACAAAGAAGAAGGGAATGAAAACGGAAAATACCAAAGAAAAATGAAGATGAAGAATGTGGAGATACAGGGAAACCTGACGCGTCACGCAGGTGTTTCAGGACGTTAGACAAGCTGCTGGTATGTATATCATAGGCCATTGATACAAGATGGAAATTTTTGCACATGTTGTGAATGGGATATTAGATCTCGCCAATCTCATAGTGAACGCGGGTTGCTGTCTAGCTCCTAAACGCGATACATGAAATGGTATACTTTCCAAAAGAAAGAGACAATCGATAAACATCATGGAGAAGCTTGTAAATGAATGTCATCAATTGTGAGTCTCTGTGCGCAGACAGTGACAGTTCCCCGAATTTGAACAAAAAAAGGTGATGATCAAACCCTCTGTCTGGGTAAGATACTTGACAAATCGCCTCTGCACAGCCTCCACCGAATCAATGTGGCAATCATACAACGGACACCATACAAGTGACCCATAATCCAGCCTTGTTCTAACGAAGGACTAATAAAGCAGTTTGCTGACAAAGATGCTGGTAAACTGTTTACAATTTCTAATAAGAAGACTTCCTGACTCCCTAGCCACCATCTTCTCTATTATCTATAAATTTAAATTTTTAGTCAAAAACTATGCGAAGATTCCTGACAGTTGACGATCTATCCAAGATAGTGCTGCTAATGGAATAGTTGAATACGATGGGACTTTTTATTCTATGATAGGTAATGGCACTACATTTTGGGACGTTCAGGTTGCGCACCACTAGCTAATAGCGTCAACATCGTCAGCGTAAGCTAGCTTGAAACAGTTAATCTTGCGAATTAGATCGTCAACAAATAGGCAAGGGGCCCAAGGTTGGAACCCTGAGGTACTCCCGAGGTTTGGATAAATGTCTCAGATCTAAACCCCTCAATCTCGAGAAATTGCCTTCGATCCAAAATATATGATTTTAGGAGTGCGATGACACTGTCTGAAAAAAACCAAAATGACTGTATGTCTATTGTAATAATACACAATGATCAAGCTAATCAAACGCTTTGTGGAAGTCCGTGTGGATCACGTCGACTTGGCTCCTATCATTGACAGCCTCGCAGACATAGTGCGAGAGAGAACACTGATTAGAAATACACGACCTTTTTGAGAAATATTTTCGATTATTTCCTTCATCGTAAAATGGACCAATCAGACAGCCCGATTTTCTGAATAAATTTTGTTTAGATAAGTGATTATTGCACTAGACATGTTTAACAGCGATTAAACTGCGTCCTCCATATTGGATTTCGTTTTGTCGATTGTAGCTGATTCTTGCAATTTTCATTAACAGTTTTTGAAAAAACAATATTTTATAAATGGTTTGAATGATCTAATATTGATATTTATTGCTAAAAACTCCGATTTTCTTTAAATTTTGTATTTCATTATTTTGGTATAAGGTGACAGAAAATGTCAAATGAAATGCGATTAAAGACAATAGTGGCACCAAAAGATAAACAAGAAGAAAATTATATTTTAAATGAATGCTGTTGGAAGAAGTAACACCAAAGAGTAAGAGATAAAAAGAAACAGGAAAGAAATGCGACTAAAGACAATAATGGCTCCAGTAGATACACCACAAGAAAATTATATTTTAAATGAATGGTGTTGGAGGAAGAAACACCAAAGAGTAAAAAATACCCGCAGATAAAAAAACCCATAAGAAAAATAATCATAGAAGAGAAACGAAAGGTACAACAAGCAAAAGAAAACAATAAATGTGTTATTCAAAAATATGTAGATGATATTATGGCGGCTGCTAGATATTTAAACATAACGTGTTGCCTAAATATTAGCAAGTTACTTCTCCTATTTCATAGCGTTTTAGAAGAAACTGTTCTTTTTGACAAATGGTAACTTGACAGCTGATAAAAATAAATGTGGCTTGATTTCTTTCAATTTTACTTTTGTTTTTGCACTTTTTGCTTCTTTTCTATGATTATTTTTCTAATGGTTTAATTTTCTTCCGCGTATATAACCTTTTGTTTTCCTTCTTCTTTCGTTCAGATTTCTTATTCTATCCATGAGCTTTTATGTTTTGTTTGCAATATACTTTTCATTTTAATTTTTTTATGCAAGTCTTTTTAGCGGCATTTCGTTTCTGGGACTTAAAGGCACTAATCTTCAAACACAAATGGAAGAAATACCAATCCTTCTATGTTTTTTTTTGAGACTAGCGTCGTTAGGTTTCAAGATACCATTTCATAGCAAAAAAAAACAGGAATGAAATGAGTTTAAGACAATAGTGATACTAAAAGAGAAAGAGAAAGAAAATAACATTTTAAATGAAAGCTGTTTGAAATAGAAAAGCGAAAGAGTAAAGGACAGAAAAATACCCATATAAGTTAAACGAAAAGTACTAGAAGCGAAAGCAAAACCAATGATTCAGGTCAATATTAAGGCCGATCCAAAATAAATACAATCCAAGATGAGACAAACACGGAGACACAACAACACAATGAAAAACGTCGATTTGGAAACAAGCAAGTCATAAATTAAGAAAGCAGTGAAGAAAATGGAAAATAACATAGCTTTTGGCAAGGATGGTTTGACTGTAGAGAGATGCTGAAAATCAATGAAGAAGTAGCAATTGAAATACTCCATGTTGTTCTAAACTAGATATTACAGGAAAACGGAACCCGGACAACTAGAATGAACCAATAATGATATTAGGTTTGTTCTAGCAGCGATTTCAAACGGTACAAAGCCATCCGGAGTTTGCGCATAGCAATATAACCGACACTATGCGCAAACCCCGGATGGCTTTGTACCGTTTGAAATCGCTGCTAGAACAAACCTACTGTTACATAAATAGAGAAAACATTTATGTGTGTGCTTAAGACCACACGATAGAAGTGAAAATTTCAACAAGCGGGGTCATCGTTTGTCAGAATTTCGATCCGAGCCTTCCCCTTAAATTAGAGCCTTGTCCACCCCCCTCCCCCCCGTATTGTCTAAGGTGGTCCCATAAAAGGTGGTACCATAAAAATTTCGACCCCGTACCTCTTCCCGTTCTCCCGAAATTAATTATTTAAAGGTTTTCCTTCTCCCCCCTCCCCTGGCCAAACGGGGAAGGGTACGGGGTCCCGTTTTCGTCCAGGATCTTCTTTTTATTCCGGCTGCATCCCCTGAAAATTTCAGCCCTCTACTAGAAAAAATATGGTCTTAAACACTGTTCTTTGGGGCCTCTCATACTAACAGCTTTCTGCTACCCTCACCATCTGATATCTGCAATCAAGAAATTGTTTTATCAATTTTATACCATGGTAGACGCAGAATAAAACTGTGTTATACTGTAGCCGATCGAACGCCTCCAAAATGCCAGAAATAAGGTTTAGAATGTCCTAAATCCAAACTGACTAATAAAAGGACCACCGGTTTCAAAAAGAGTCATTATTATATTTATTTTGATATTATTATCTGCCACATAGCCCTAGAGGGATTTGCAGCTTATCCTTCGCTGTCTAAACGATTCTCTTTTCCTAACATGTTGTTCAATATCAACAAAATTGTGTTGCCGCTTCAACTTTCCGAAGAATCTTAGGTCATCTCGCATTATCCTAAGTTCATCAATAAATCAGCTGATCCTGTGGGCCTGGTCGATCTTTCAGAGTATGTCTAATGGAAAAGGTTCAGGATCAGTATTATCCAAAAATTTTATGAAATAAGTGAGTGAGTGTCATTGGATTAGAGACACGGCGATACTCACGAAAGCGTATAGTAATTATTTCCATGATCAAGAAATCGGATGAAATATGAATTCGTTTTGAAGCTTTGTCTGATTTCCAAACCTTAAGATCATTTTATGATAAAGTGTTTTCAATGTGTGCAATCCAATATCTACTTTAAATAACAAATTTACAAAAATCATTTGGTTAACTGTCCTTGATTACTCTGGTGTATATATATCGACGTTCATATCACTTACAGCGTCTGCATGAGAATTGGAATCTATTTCTTTTTATTATTTTAAATGGTTTTTGAAATTCATCAGCTGTCACCTATCAATCCAGCTTGTCATTTATGTCAAACGCGTGTCTTTTATTTATAGGTAACCTCACTTCTCAGCTTGTGTTTTTGTTGGCAAAATAATATGAAACCTTCATATGGAGAAGGACACAAAAGGAATAGTCCAATCATGAAGTTGTGTTAGCAGATATTTATATCTTTGCTTTAGTTTATGTTCTTGAACTGAAATCAAATTACCCATTTTCATCGTGCGATTTGAATTCAAATCGCGGACTGATCTCAGGCAAATGTAGTAAACTAAGCTTGCATGCAAGAAAAAGAAAAATGTATGTTCTATGCTTTGAAACGAGCTTCTTTTCTGATTGCTTTTTCAGTTACGCGACACGCAGTCTTTGAAAAGTTTACAACTTCCTTGCTTAATCGAGCGCGCGAGATTTTTGCTCCCGTAACTTCGCACTTGCATCCGTTCTTCCGGCTTAACTCTTCTCTCGTGCAGGCAGCAAGTCTGGCATCGTCTGCCGTGGATCCTGCGCCGTACCTTCTATTGATCATCTCGGCGCAGCATTGCCACGTTTGCTTAAACGTTAACGAACTCGATGTTTCCCCTCAACATATTTATAGTTGTACTAAGTGGCGCTTTTTTCTTATTTATCGATGAGGTAGTATCTGTTATTTTAGGCACCGATTCCTGAATATGCTCTATAAACTATAATACAGTGTGAGCGGGGCGCTAGAGAATTGGAATGTTAGAGCAATGAATTGTTCGTTTGAGTTTTATATTAAAAAAGTGCCATGAAGATATTTTAAAGAAATACTTACTAAGCGTGCGATAGTTGCCTATATGTATCACTGCATATTGATTGCCTTTCATAATGTTGAGGTTATTTCTTTGCCACTCAATTTATTTTGATTAATACAGTCACCATCATAATGGACGCAAGGAGAAAACGTTTTTATCATCAATTATTCAAACTAACATTCTCAGTGGCCTTACCTTTTATAATTTTTTTATGAAGCTTTTGTGTTTGCATTTTTAAGCTGTTTAATTCCGCCTTCAGAAAAATCTTGATTTCAAATATGTTAGTCTTTATGACTCTGTACACGAGATTTCTCATTTTACGTTCCCAATCAACTGTTAATGTAAGTCAGCAAAGGACGTCATAGAAGCTTAGTTTTAAAACATTTCAATTCAGTATATTTTGTATATAAAACTTGCTTAGTGTAATGGTTTTCGTGATATTGATTAATTATTCATGTTTTTGTCAATATTTGTTTTTTGTTTATTCTTATTTTTTTATTTGGGCGATTATGTCACCCTTTCTAAAACCACGTTTTTTTATGGTTTGATGATCCTTCGTCCTTTTCTTAGTATTATATTGAATATTTTTTTCTTTTTTTTTTGTAAGATTTGTTTTATATGGAGTGTAAGTCTTTGATAGTTAGCAATAGTTTGTGTTTTCGGCACGCTTACACCCAATTTTTGCATCAAGTTTCCTCAATAATTGAAAAACGGAGGACGCAATCACCTGGGTGCGTCGATTGCCAAGGCGGGGAGGTGGTAAGAGGATATCCTATTTAGTTTTCCTTTAGGTTTGTTTCTCCACAAGCTGTACTAAAGAAGAAATATATTTTTGAGGCGGACCGCAGACTACACAGTTCCGTATAAAACGAATATGTTTGAGAAATATTAAATGATTGAATGTTTTACAGTTATTCTTCAAACCTCCATGTGAACTGATTCTTAGAATGGGAACTACATGAAGATGATCACCGATGGAATGAGTGGACCAACTGAATCTTAGTTTATTCTACAATGTTGCAGTCTATCTGCATCATACCAATGATCATTATGTCGTTACTGTCTATAAAAACTGATTTGGATCAATGGTGAGAAATTAAATCATTTAAGACGATGAAATCATCATAACTACTGAACGAAGGGACGAAGCTAAAGAAAATTAAGAAACGATAGAGAGTGAATCAAAAACGATGCGACATCGTTGAGCTGAATATTTCATGACCCTTACTTACAAAGTGAGCCAGGAGCAAGATACGTGTCACTCAAAGAGCTATGGAGAAATCAATGTTAGATATATCGCTCAGAGACAGCTGTCAAGTGTCCGAAAATCTGAACTGAAACTGGCCTGAACATATACGAAACTCATAGGCAAACGATGTACGAGTCAAATCCTACAGTGATTTCCCGACAAAATGGAATGACGATATAAAAAAACGGTTTTTCAGCTTCGTTAGGGTCACTAAACTAGCACTTGTGCTATTTACACCCTGGAGCCAGAGCCGAAGAGGCTCTACTTTCTTCAAAATTGTAAACAGATATGGAGCGAATGGCAAGCAATTGTAAGGTAAACAGGAATCCTCAACAACAATATAGAACAAATCTACATAAAAAACGAGATAAACTTGCTGAACGCAGCACAAGAGAGATCAATGTTCAACAGTGACCGGAACTGGGCTGATTGATGGTGATCATGATGATGATAAAGATTATAATGATGATGATGATGATGATGATGAGAGATAGACGATATGGAACATACATACAGTTCGCTACATTGCATTGCGTTGTAGTCTGTGTCTGAGCAATATCGATTGCTGATACTCCGAACTACAAGATTATGGGCATGAATGCAGACATGCTTTCAATGCGTTTTGTCACATTCTGCAGGAGATCAACTAGATGGGAAAGTACATATCATACAGAAAGGAGACCAATGTATGGATTGCTGATGCTTCTAAATCTCCTTGGGTCTGTTGGAGCAGAAAAATTGGGATAGTATTAAGACATAAATTGTTTCTACTCTATATTTCAGGTAAATCTTCTAGCTATTACACTTGGATGGTCAGTCCACTGCTCAGAGACAGAGTTCTCAAGTATCTGGAGTATCTGATGCAATTGCAGAGAGCAATAAGTCCGAAATGAGACTGGCCTGAGCATGTACCAAACCCATAGACAAACGATTTACGAGCCAAATTCTACAGTGATTTTCGAACAAAATGGAATGATGACATAAAAAACGAGATAAACGATGAACGCAGCATAATAGCTTAGGGCAAGATAGATCAATGTTCAACAGTGAACAGAACTGGGCTGATTGATGGTGACGATGATGATGATTATGTTGATGAGAGATAGGAAACATATACCAATTCGCTAAATTGCAAGATAAGTTCCGTTGTAGTCTGTATCTGAGCAATATCGACTGCTGATACTCAGAACTACAAGATTATGGGTATGAATTCAGAGATATTGCTTTCTATGTGTTTTGACACATTCTCCAAGAGTTCAACTAAATTGGAAAGTACATATCATACAGAAAGGAGACCATTGTGTGGAAATTTTTGATTGATGCAAAAAATATGATCTGGATAGGATTCTAATCTTCAGGGCAAGGAGCAGAAGGTGTAGGTAATTAATCTGAATCATCGTCATCGACATATAACAGAAAATACAATATTGGAGCAGACTCTTGGTCAGTGCCTATAGCTGAACATACCTGAAAATCGTTCAATTATGGCCTAGAGATTCCAAGGTGATTATTCAAAACCTTTTAAGAGAAACTGATAAAACACTAATGAAGTTGATTGCAAAGAATTTGCATGTTCTGATATTTAAATTTAAATTTCCTAAAATTCTAAACGCATGAACCACTGGAAATATTTTGCTAGACTACCAGCTAATATACAAAATCACAGCTTGGTGGATATAACCTCACACATAGTGGTCGCAGTCGCAATATCATCCATTCTACCTTAAGAAAGAGACGAATGAGAGAAAAGTTTTGTCGTACTGAAGGCAGATCAATATCGGGGTTGCTGATGCTTCATAAAGACCTCTGGGATTCGAAGCAGGAAGAATGAGATTAACCCAAAACATAGATTTCATCTGCTCTTCATTTTAGAAATTCAGCAATGCTAAACTCATGAACCACTGGAAAAATTGCTAGACCACTAGCGGATATACAAAATCCCAGCACACATAGTGGTTGCAATATCGAAGAAAGAGGCGAATGAGACGTAAAGTTTTGTCACACTGAAGGCAGTTCAATATCGGGATTGCTGACGTCTCATAAAGGCCTCTGGAACTTGAAGCAGGAAGAATAGTGTTAACAGAAGACGCAGATTTCCTCTGCTCTTCATTTTAGAAATTCAGCAATGCTAAATGCATGAACCACTGGAAAAATATCTTGCTAGACTACTAGCTGATACACATAACCTCACACATAGTGATCGCAATATCCATTCTACCTGAAGAAAGAGGCGAATAAGAGAGAAAGTTTTGTCACACTGAAGGCAGATCAATATCGTGGTTGCTGACGCTTCATAGAGGCCTCCGGGATTTGAAGCAGGAAGAATGGGGTTAACCCAAGACGTAGATTTCCTCTGCTCTTCATTTTAGAAATTCAGCAATGCTAAACGCCTGAACCACTGAAAAATATTTTGCTAGACTACTAGCTGATATACCAAATCACAGCTTGGTGAATATAATCTCATACATTGTGGTCGCAATATCCATTCTAACTGAAGAAAGAGTTGAATGAGGGAGAAAGTTTTGTCACACTGAAGGCAGATCAATACCGGGGCTGCTGACGCCTCAGAAAGACCTCTGGGATTTGAAGAATGGGGTTAACCCAAGACGTAGATTTTCTCTGCTCTCCATTTTAAAATTCAGCAATGCTAAACGCATGAACCACTGGAAAAATATTTTGCTAGACTACTAGCTGATATACAAATCAGAGCTTCGTGGATATAACCTGACACATAGTGGTCGCAATATCATCCATTCTACCTGAAGGAGGCGAATGAGAGAGAAAGTTTTGTCAGACTGAAACAGATCAATATCGGGGTTGCTGACACTTCATAATGACTTCTGGGATTTGAAGCAGGAAGAATGAGGTTAACCCAAGACGTAGATTTCCTCTGCTCTTCATTTAAGAAATTCAGCAATGCTAAACCCATGAACCAATGGAAAAATATTTGGCTAGAATGCTGATGTAAAAAATTACAGCTTGGTGGATATAACCTGACAGTGGTCGCAATATCATTCATTCTACCTGAAGAACGAGCCGAATAAGTGAGAAAGTTTTGTCATACTGAAGGCAGATCAATATCGGGGTTGCTGACGCTGGAATTTGAAGCAGGAAAAGTGGAATTAAACCAAGACATAGATTTCCTCTGCTCTTCATTTTAGAAATTCAGCAATACTAAACGCATGAACCACTGGAAAAATATTTTGCTAGATTACTAGCTGATATACAAAATCATAGCATGGTGGATATAACCTCACACATAGTGGTCGCAATATTCATTCCACCTGAAGGAAGAGGCGAATGAGAGAGAAAGTTTTGTCACACTGAAGGCAGATCAATATCGGGGTTGCTGACGCTTCATAAAGGTCTCTAAAATTTGAAGCGGGAAGAATGGAGTTTACCAAAGACGTAGATTTCCTCTGCTCTTCTTTTTAGAAATTCAGCAATGCTAAACGTATGAACCACTGGAAAAATATTTTGCTAAACTACTAACTGATAAACATAATCACAGCTTATTGGGTATAACCTCACACATAGTGGTCGCAATATCATCCATTCTACCTGAAGAACGAGGCGAATGAGAGAGAAAGTTTTGTCACACTGAGACAGATCAATATCGGGGTTGCTGACACTTCATAAAGACCTCTGGAATTTGAAGCAGAAGAATGCGGTAAACCCAAGACGTAGATTTTTTTCTTCATATTTATGCCAGTTAATTTCAGTTCATACAAAAATAATTCCTTTTTTCTAGCAATGCTTAGCTATCACCACTGCATCTCTAAAATATTGCATGATTGCATCAGGATGTGATTCTTATTGAATGATAAAAATAATGTGATGCCGGGACGTTTTGGGCTTGATCAAGAAGCAATCGATGTATGAAATGGACTAGAGCCAGACTAGTAAAAAAACTAGTACTTTGCCAAATCCAATTTCAAGACACTGTGGTAGACTAAGCAAATCGTATATAAAGACTGAGTGGTAGTGAGCAGGTTGTTAGTCGCGAGCAGTGCAAGCATGAATGATAAACCAAAAGGGCTGCAGAATGAAGAACTAGACATGGTTAATGATCCAGATATAGATGATAAAGAATCAATATCCGAAATGAACACAGAAGCAATGTTGGAAGGAGTGTACACAAATGCAATGCCGATTAGCTGGAAATGATAATGATGCAGCATACAGGTGCTAAGATCACGATCAGGAAAAGAGCTCAATATATAACATATCTATCTAGCGACACACGCAGAGCATTTTTAAGTGTGTCTCAGTGTTTCCAGTCCTTTTTTAAATGATTCAAACATTTTCCAAAATTATGAATAATATGCCGTCACGATGATTGGCATAAAAGCTATTGTCTCTTGCAGAAGTATTCAGTAGTGCCTTTTTAGAATTAGCTCCTTGAAAATAAAATGTATTATCTAGAAGTTCAAAATATCTCTACCGTGTTCATATATTTTATATGCTAGCCGATTAATTTTAATAAGTAGATAAATATATCAAAAGCTATAGTAAAATTTGTGCTCAAATAATAAACGAGATCTTACTAGTCAAATCTGTTCTATAACCTTCTACCTTAACCTGTTTGCTTGTATCGTAAAAGCGTTGAAACTACTGGAAGCACTTAGAAAGGGTGCACAAGGACTCAACCGTATGTTGAAGCGTCTAGAAGTGTTATTCCTTAATTAATTCGGGCGAAGCAGGGTCGAACATCTAGTTGTTAAAATCTGCTGGAGATTTAAGCAGCCTATATCAGTGGCGTAGCTACCGAAGATGCATTGGTAGCCATTCCACCTGACGCCACATAAAATATTTTTTTTTATTTAAATATTTAATGATAGCTATTAAGACACGAATTTGAGAAATACAACACTGACCCTGAGCGGGTGTTGTAGTGACTGCAATAGTCATTAAATGTGAGGTACATACACTATTTTTTCAAGTACCAGTCATAATAATGAAACATAATAATTTAAAATTTTAAAATGTAATATTTTAAAATATTCCTGTTGTATTCAATTTATCTGAGCGATATTTTTCTAAACTTGAACTTACTAAAAGAAAATTGAGAAATAGTAGACATTAGTCAGGAATTTTAAAGCAGTCTCGTTACCCTGAACAGACAAAATAGGTACGATAAACCTACATTTTATTAAGGCAGTACACATGTAGCAGTAGTATGTTTGTGACTTGTACCACCTGGCGCCATCCTGTCTGGCTACACCACTGCCTAAATAAATCTTAGATAATAGAATTAAACGTCTTATCATCAACTATCTGCTCGTTCGTTCGTTCGATCACTCATATCCGCCAGTCCTGCAACAGCATACCTCAAATTAATGTTTGTAAAAGCGTTCCAATTTTAATGAATGAACGCACACACTTGACGTGGCCATGGTCAGGGAATTCCCTGCAATCCTTGCTAGGGGTTAGGTTTAAAATAGCCCGGTAATGGCGTTACGTGGCAACATTGCGTTTCTTCTCCATTGCGCGAGTACGCGACCTCGAGATCTCGCCGCAGTCGAATCCGCATCTCGGAGGACGCGAATAGGGCCCTGACCGCCGCTGCAAGGGTTCGAACCTGGGTACGATAGCGTGACCTACGTGCACTGCCATATGAAAATTTTTTTCGTAGGTTTATTGTAAATCGGTGTCGGTTAGTGAATGATGTATAAAGTTATTTGTTTCGTAAACAATTGACAGTTTGACTGAACAGTAGTAGTTAGTAGTAGTGGTTATTTGTTACTGTACTGGATTCGTTATAAAGTAAGGAATTAACTACGTCAACTGCACATAGTGTTACATTGCTACATATTTATATTTATTAAGCAATTACAATTTTCACAATTAATATATGCCATGTCATTTATTATTTGCGAAGCTTATCAGCACATAACAGTTTTGGCGTCAAAATAAATGACTTTTTATTAGAATGTTTTAGGAATATTGCCACTTTGGGTTAAAACTGCATTTTATGATTTTAATAGTGGATTAATATTTTCACAATTTATTATTTTATGACATACCATTTATTATTTAATTGGTTTACGCTAGCAATACATAATAATTTTTGGCATCAAAATAAATTATTTTTTTTTAGAATGTTGAAGGATGTTGTTAGAGTGCGTTCGAAAACTGCAGCTTATAATAAATTGCAATTTTATCGGTTAATTAATATTTTCACGATTTATTAATGTATGGCATAATAATTTTTTTTAACAATGCTTTAAGATGTTTGTTAGTTTGAGCTAAAACTGCACCTTATGTTTTTCCACGTTGTTTTTTTATCGAAAATTAATATGTTCACAATTTTTTAATATATGACATACGATTTATTATTTAAGTGGGTTACAATGGTGCAACAATTTAATTATGAAAATAACTTAATTTTTATTCGAATGCAACGATTTTTTGTATTAGGGAATTAATATTTCCATACCATTTATTATTTTGGCGGCTTTCAATATATCATCGCGTAACAGTTGTGTGAATTGTTATTAGAATACTTGAAAAAGATTGTGTGGATTAAAAACCCCGCACTTAATATTAAATTGCAACACATGAATTTTTATTTGAATGTTTTAAGGAGGTTAGTAGTTGCACTTTATGTTAAATTGTAACACTTATTTTTATTACCGAATTAATATTTTAAGAATTTATTAATAATATATGACATCATTTATTATTTTGGTGACGTTCAATATACCGTCGCATAAAGGTTTTGCCATCAACATTATGAATTTTTAATACTTTAACAAAACTTAGACAAAAAATGGACATTATAATAAATTGAAACATATTTATTTTTATTGGCGAATTAATATTACTATATTGGCGGCTTACAATATTTCAACGCGTAATTTTTTGGCTTCAAAATCAATTTGTATTATAATGGTTTAGAGGGGTTGAGCTAAAATTCTGTGTCATTTATTTTGATTGCTGAATTTATATTTATTAATATATGACATACCATTTATTATTTAGAGGGCTTTCAATATATCGTTGCATACCAGTTTTGGGCTATTGAGTACTTTAGCGCCGCAAGTGCTTTTATATAAAATGTATTTTTATCGAAAAAGGAAGTGTGTGAAAAAAGCTGCGGATTTTAACTTATTTTATTAATATAATCATAAAAAGTAGGCACTACTGTAACCAATTGTGTGCCACTTAATAACGATTTACAAGCTCAGTAGCCAATTTATAAGTATAAAGCGAAAGTTAATTTATTTAGTTTATTTAAATATGAGATTCTTTGTCACTGAGAGTGTGAGTTATCTCTTTCATTAATTATATATTTTTTTTTAATTGTGGGCGCCAGAGTTCTCTTAGATACAATGCAAACAGAAAATGGACATTTGGATATCAATAATTATTATGAATTTATGGAGATAAGAATAATTCGCGTCTTATAGAACACAATCCTGTAATAAATTAAACAAAGTATTTCTAAAAACAACGTTTATTAATTTAACAGCTAATTTACAAGTATAAATGATGAGGTTTTAAAAAAATATTCAAATCTATATAATCAGATGTAAATATCTTATGAATTTTTAGCTTTTTGAATAAGTTGACTAGCAATGTGAATGAAAATTAATGTAAATGACTAAAAATTTATATTATAACAGACAGTTGGTCTTTAATGAATAATTGATGCTTAACTTAGTTCAGTTATCTGCAACCATGCGATCCGTTGTGACATCCACTGGAACCGCTTCCGCCTGTACCTAAGTTCACTCGATATAAGCTTATCCAGGTCTTACTGGTAATCCTAGTGACGACTCCCACCAGTTTGCACGACACAGCTGTAGTTGACGTCTCGGATCAGTCGTAACATAAAAAATAGACAAGTCTTAGACCAACTTATACTGCTAATTAACTAATTATTCAGAAAAGCATCCTGTGGCCCTCAGTTGGACTATCACGTATGAGGTATTAACTGACAATTTGAAAATATACTGGTTACAGCAGGTATAATCAGAACTTAAATTACAATTTTAAGTTGAGCAAAAATTATAGATAACTATGGTTAAGCAACCCCATAAATAAGTACTGTTACTAAAGATATTTCTTTTCTTTACTTCAAGATATGAAATTCAAAAGAAATTGTGTCTTATTATAACTCCAAATAAATAATTTTTGTTACTTTTTATAAATATATGGCACTTGGCACATAAACGATAATTGAGTGTAATTACGCCTCAATTAATTAAAGATAAAGATAAGAACTTAGATAAAAGATAGAGCAAAATAAACCAGTTAAATTTACACACTTGTACTTAACCCTGTCATATATGTAAATTAATGTCGATACACCATTGTTGAAACGCAACAGGTCAGGAGCTAATAATTATGTGCTTGATGTTACAAATAAATTGAAATATTAATGAAATAAGCCTGAAAAGAAGAAATACTATAACCAACAATACTATGAGGGAAAATTCAGAGAAATTCTACTAAAAATTCGATTTACTACTTTTGCAGGAATAAATGAAAATACGTAAAGTAATATGCGTGACCGCTAAACGATGAAATAATTCCGTTCTCTATAAATTTGGATTAGATCATTATCATATTACATGAATTTGACTTATACGATACGCAATTATCCACCAACAATTCGGTATTTGAACCTAATGGTCACTACAAAAAAATTAAGATTATTGAAATCGTAAATTACTCGATAGTGTAATATAAAAATGCTAAATTCATGCTTTAGCGAAATATGATTAACCGAATCAGAAACAATTATTAATTGTGTATTTGAAAAATGAAAAGATTAATGAAATGTATGCAAAATGAATAAAATATTTCAAGATCAAAATACTAGCACTTATCCAGTCTAGCGTTCTTAACAAGATACTGACATTCCTTTTAAAATTTAAGACGTTCAACCTATTCTGATTTTCGATGTTCTCATTGTCACTCACTCAATGTAGAAACCTACAACGACACGAACCCGCTAACTATGGATATAAACCAGCGTACCTGTTCTTCTTAAATAGTTAATTGTGCGAAATATATCCATTCACAGATAGATGTCACTGACGATTAATATACCGAACATCGAAAACCATTGATAAATAGACAGAATTTAGTGGAGGAATAAACTTATTTTTAATAACATATTCCATTACACTACTTTTAATAACGGAATTTATATGGCTTACGTTTTCCATCATTATTGTTTAGTTTGGTGTAGTTTAGTTAGCAGCGTCTAATAGTAGCCTCAATTTTTTTCTTGATTTTGGACATGCCTTGGATTAGTTTGGGTTAGCTTTTGTTGGTTGCGCCTCCGCAGCGAGTGGACCAATGCGATAGCGATTAGGCTGATAAAAAAACACTTTTTGATCTGTATCATAAGTCGAGCAGAGGATTTAAAAATAGTTATTTATGCAATAAGTGTGTAAAGTGACCCTTTTTTTATAAATGGGAATATTGTCGCATGAGCCATAGGCGAATGCGACAATCCCATGAATAAAAAAAGGGTACTTTACACATGAGTAGCATACAACATTTTTTCTACTACCGAAAAATATGTAAAAAAATAAAAATATTACTAAATTATTTTACGCACTAGTGCGTAAAGTAAAAATAATTTACGCACTAGTGTGTAAAGTAAAGATGAATAAAAACATGTTAATTATTGTTTCAAATGTTAAGATAAGTAAATTTTAATAATGAAAATTAGAAATAATATGTGTGATTAACTTATAGACAATTATTGTTGATATTTTAATATATTAAGCTAAATTGAATTAATTACATTCTGATAATAGGTACATTTATTTATTTGTGGGAAATATTAATGTTGAAAGTACAGTTACCAAAAGTACAATTATTAAACGGTAATCCTTGAGTCTTCGAAAGAACGGAATGTGAATTTTCGGAAATTACACCGTTATTGGATATAATATTTGGTGTGGATATTAAAGGTAGATTATAGGTAGTATTATTTGTTTCGTTTTGTTCAAAACGGGGCAATACTGGTTCACAGGTTGAATAGTCGGAAACACATGAAGTTGAACACGATTCTTGATTATTTCCCTTACTTTGGGTTGACGCGATATCATTTGTTAAAATTTTTTTTGATACGTCAACTTTTTTACTAATTGTGTTCTCGACATAACCTTCTGCTACGGAGGAAGATTTCCAGCCTCCGTGCTTTTTGACAGTTAGTAGATCACCGCCAGAATTGGCTAGCATTGTAGCAGATGACCTCCGAAATGAATGTCCGGTGTAAAGAGTAGGATTTGGTAAATTTAAATATTCAGCTATTATAGAAGGCATCTTGCCAAATGTATTAATACCAATAGGTTGCTTTGTGCACTTATTTCGAATAAATTTTAAAAATAGTCTTCGCGTGTTAATACCAGATGGTCTTAATGTAATATATCTTCTAATGTATGACAAAAAATCTATATTTTTATTTGGATTTAGAATAGTGAATATTCGCTCTACTCCATTTTTTGAATCAGGAATTTTTATTATTAGCACTGTTTCCCTGTCTTCTATATCGTGTATAGACATTTTCATAAGCTCTTGTCTACGGCATGCTCCGCAAATTCCAATAATAAAAGCAACCTAAAAATTTATCTGCGAACAAGAATAGGTTGACTATAAGCCACACATTACAACATTAAACACGGTAGTTAATTTTTATGTTCAGAATTTGAACTCTTTCAGTGTTAACAGGGTAAAATTGTGATAATATGTGTTGTTGGTACAAATTGTGGTAATAGTTTTAGCAGTGAACATTTAGAACACATTTGTGCTATCAAAACCTTAATAATTATCAATTTTTACCTACAACACATATTCATATGATCACTATGTTACTCTATTAACAATGAAATGTCAAATTTCCAAACATAAAAAGTGAATCACCCTCTATATTATTGCATTTATATTAAAAAAACTTCGTAATGGAATCATTCAGCTAACAGAGGAATGTAATAACAGGGAGTTCTATTGCAAAAAATATAATATCAATTTGTTTTCTTTTTCTAAACTATTATACACAAATCAATAAATACGGAATTACATTATAAAATGGCAAGTAAAATACAATAAAATATTGACCTTTTCCATGCGCCTTTTCAATTTTGCAATCATCACATTTTTTTTTGTGGCGTAGCATTAAATTAAAGCATGCTTGCTCTAGATTCATTGCGCATAGTCCGCATAGCATGCCACTTTTAATAAAAATGAGAAGTATCCACAAAAATCAGTCATCACACTCAAAGTGTGTAAATTTTGTATATTCTTTCATATTTATTCGCGATTTTTACGTAAATCGAAAAATCACCAGAATGATTTATCCAATATTTATTTATTTACGGTAACGGAATATTTTGTATGCCTTTTTTAATATTGCATTGTACCTAATGGAAACTCCCTATAAGAAATAAAATGAAATATATCAATTATATAAGGTTTTGTTTCGCATTTTCACTTAAAAATAAAAAATATTAAAATAGGGCTAAATACTCTGTGAAAAATGGCGCCACTTAAGTAGGAATATATACATATATATTTTTATTTAGACTTACTTTTACTAATAAAAACTTTAAGTCTGGGGCTTCCACAATAAATTTTATGAAATGATGCTTTTCAAAAACTCCGGATTTCTTTGGCTTGAAGTGTTTGCTTTTCTGTTTTAAAAATGACACCAATTTGTGGTAGGCGGAAATGTCAACGTTATTTTTCGCTTTTAAAGTAGATTTCAACGTTGAAAAAATTGACCAAAATGTGGAGGGTTTATAGGTGCTTAATTCTTCTACAAAATATGCCAACAATGCATTTTCAGAAAACTTCGAAATGTTCTTCGTTTTACACCAATACATAAACAACC
>MU184633.1:106222-133286 GCA_016904865.1 Pissodes strobi | reverse complement strand
TAACCTCACACATAGTGGTCGCAATATCATCCATTCTACCTGAAGAAAGAGACGAAGGAGAGAGAACGTTTTGTCACACTGGAGGCAGATCAATATCGGAATTGCTGACGCTTCATAAAGACTTCTGGGATTTGAAGCAGGAAGAATGGAGTTTACCAAAGACGTAGATTTCCTCTGCTCTTCATTTTAGAAATTCAGCAATGCTAAACGTATGAACCACTGGAAAACTATTTTGCTAGACTACTAACTGATATACAAAATCACAGCTTGTTGTATATAACCTCACACATAGTGGTCGCAATATCATCAATTCTACCTGAAGAACGAGGCGAATGAGAGAGAAAGTTTTGTCACACTGAAACAAATCAATATCGGGGTTGCTGACACTTCATAAAGACCCCTGGAATTTGAAGCAGAAGAATGGAGTAAACCCAATACGTAGATTTTTTTCTTCATATTTATGCCAGTTAATTTCAGTTCATATAAAAATAATTCCTTTTTTCCAGCAATGCTTAGCTATCACCACTGCATCTCTAAAATATTGCATGATTGCATCAAGATGTGATTCTTATTGAATGATAAAAATAATGTGATGCCGGTACGTTTTGGGCTTGATCAAGAAGCAATCGATGTATGAAATGGACTAGAGCCAGTTCTGACTAGTAAAAAAACTAGTACTTTGCCAAATCCAATTTCAAGACACTGTGGTAGACTTAGCAAATCGTATAAAAAGACTGAGTGGTTGTTAGTCGCGAGCAGTGTAGGCATGTATGATAAACCAAAAGGGCTGCAGAATGAAGAACTAGACATAGTTAATGATCCAGATATAGATGATAAAGAGTCACTATCCGAAATGAACACAAAAGCAATGTTGGAGGGAGTGTACACAAATGCAATGCCGATTATCTGGAAATGATAATGATGCAGCATACAGGTGCTAAGATAACGGTCAGGAAAAGAGCTCAATATATAACATATTTATCTAGCGACATACGCAGAACATTTTTAAGTGTGTCTTAGTGTTTCCAGTCCTTTTTTAAATGATTCAAACATTTTCCACAAGTATGAGTAATGTACCGTCACGATGATTCGCATATACGCTATTGTCTCTTGCAGAAGTGTTCAGTAGTGCCTTTTTAAAATTAGCCCCTTGAAAATTAAATGTATGAGCTAGAAGTTCAAAATATCTCTACCGTGTTCATATATTTTATATGCTAGCCGATTAATTTTAATAAGTAGATAAATATATCAAAAGCCATAGTATAATTTGTGCTCAAATAATAAACGAGATCTTACTAGTCTAATCTGTTCTATAACCTTCTACCTTAACCTGTTTGCTTGTATCGTAAAAGCGTTGAAATTACTAGAAGCACTTAGAAAGGGTGCGCAAGGATTCAACCGTATGTTGAAGCGTCTAGAAGTGTTATTCCTTAATTAATTCGGGCGAAGCCGGGTCGAACATCTAGTTGTTAAAATCTGCTGGAGATTTAAGCAGCCTAAATCAGTGGCGTAGATACCAGAGATGCAGTAGTGGTCATTCCACCTGGCGCCACATAAAATATATTTTTTTAGTTAAAAATATTTTCTTAAATATTTAATGATATAGGTATTAAGACACGAATTTGAGAATTACAACACTGACCCTGAGAGAGTGTTGTAATGAATGCAATAGTCATTAAATGTGAGGCACACACACTATTTTTTTCTACTACCAGTCATATTAATGAAAATTAATAATTTGAAATTTCGAAATATATTTTTAACTATTTCTGTTATTTCCAATTTAGCTGAGCAATATTTTTCAAAACTTGAACTTATTACAAAAAAAAATGAGAAATAGTAGATATTAGTCAGCAATTTTTAAGCAGTCTCATTACCCTGAACATACTAAGTAGATACTCCAAAAACATATATATTTTAATAAGACAATATACATGTTTGATGTTTGCAGCCATAGGGAACAGAAAGAAGCGTCAGTATGTTTGTGACTTGTACCACCCGGCGCCATCCTGTCTGGCTACACCACTGCCTAAATAAATCTTAGATAATAGAATTAAACGTCTTATCATCAACTATCCACTCGTTCGTTCGTTCGATCACTCATATCTGCCAGTCCTGCAACAGCATACCTCAAATTAATGTTTGTAAAAGCGTTCCAATTTTAATGAATGAACGCACACACTTGACGTGGCCATGGTCAGGGAATTCCCTGCAATCCTTGCTAGGGGTTAGGTTTAAAATAGCCCGGTAATGGCGTTACGTGGCAACATTGCGTTTCTTCTCCATTGCGCGAGTACGCGACCTCGAGATCTCGCCGCAGTCGAATCCGCATCTCGGAGGACGCGAATAGGGCCCTGACCGCCGCTGCAAGGGTTCGAACCTGGGTACGATAGCGTGACCTACGTGCACTGCCAAATGAAAATTTTTTCGTAGGTTTATTGTAAATCGGTGTCGGTTAGTGAATGACGTATAAAGTTATTTGTTTCGTAAACAATTGACATTTTGACTGAACAGTAGTAGTTAGTAGTAGTGATTATTTGTTACTGTACTGGATTCTTTATAAAGTAAGGAATTAAATACGTCAACTGAACATAGTGTTACATTGCTACATATTTATTTTTATTAAGCAATAACAATTTTCACAATTAATATATGCCATGTCATTTATTATTTGCGAGGCTTATCAGCACATAACATTTTTGGCGTCAAAATAAATGAATTTTTATTAGAATGCTTTAGGAATATTGCCACTTTGGGTTAAAACTGCATTTTATGATTTTAATAGTGGATTAATATTTTCACAATTTATTATTTTATGACATACCAATTATTATTTAATTGGTTTTCACTATATCAATATATAATAATTTTTGGCATCAAAATAAATTAATTTTTTTAGAATGTTGGAGGTGGTTGTTAGAGTGCGTTAGAAAACTGCAGCTTATAATAAATTGCAATTTTATCGGTTAATTCATATGTTCACGATTTATTAATGTATGGAATAATAATTTTTTTAACAATGCTTTAAAAAGATTGTTAGTTTGAGATAAAACTGCATCTTATGTTTTTCCACGTTGTTTTTTTTTATCGGAAATTAATATGTTCACAATTTTTTAATATATGACATACCATTTATTATTTTGGTAGGTTACAATGGTGCAAAAATTTAATTATGAAAATAACTAAATTTTTATCCGAATGCAACGATTTTTTGTATAAGGGAATTAATATTTCCATACCATTTATTATTTTGGCGGCTTTCAATATATCATCGCGTAACATTTGTGTGAATTTTTATTAGAATACTTAAAAAAGATTGTGTGGATTAAAAACCCCGCACTTAATATTAAATTGCAACATATGAATTTTTATTTGAATGTTTTAAGGAGATTAGCAGTTACGCTTTAAGTTAAATTGTCACTTATTTTTATTACCAAATTAATATTTTAAGAATTTATTAATAATATATGACATCATTTATTATTTTGGTGACGTTCAATACACCGTCGCATAAATGTTTTGCCATCAACATTATGAATTTCTAATACTTTAACAAAACTTAGACAAAAAATGGACATTATAATAAATTGAAACATATTTATTTTTATTGGCGAATTAATATTACTATATTGGCGGCTTACAATATTTCAACGCGTAATTTTTTGGTTTCAAAATCAATTTGTATTATAATGGTTTAGAGGGGTTGAGCTAAAATTCTGTGTCATTTATTTTGATTGCTGAATTTATATTTATTAATATATGACATACCATATATTATTTAGACGGCTTTCAATATATCATTGCATACCAGTTTTGGGCTATTGAGTACTTTAGCGCCGCAAATGCTTTTATATAAAATGTATTTTTATCGAAAAAGGAAGTGTGTGAAAAAAGCTGCGGATTTTAACTTATTTTATTAATATAATCATAAAAAGTAGACACTACTGTAACTAATTATGTGCCACTTAATAACGATTTACTAGCTCAGTCGCCAATTTATAAGTATAAAGCGAAAGTTAATTTATTTCGTTTATTTAAATATGAGATTCTTTGTCACTGAGAGTGTGAGTTATCTATTTCATTAACTATATTTTTTTTAGTTGTGGGCGCCAGAGTTCTTAGAGACAATGCAAACAGAAAATGGATATTTAGATATCAATAATTATTATGAATTTATGAAGATAAGAATAATTCGCGTGTTATAGAACACAATCCTGTAATAAATTAAACAAAGTATTTCTAAAAACAACGTATATTAATTTAACAGCTAATTTACAACTATAAATTATGAGGTTTTAAAAAAATATTCAGATCTATATAATCAGATGTAAATAAATATAACTTATGAAATTTTAGCTTTTTGAATAAGTTGACTAACAATGTGAATGAAAATTAATGTAAATGACTAAAAATTTATATTATAACAGATAGTTGGTCTTTAATGGATAATTGATACTTAACTTAGTTCAGTTATCTGCAACCATGCGATCGGTTGTGATCTCCACTGGAACCGCTTCCGCCTGTACCTAAGTTCACTCGCTATAGGCTTATCCAGGTCTTACTGGTAATCCTAGTGACGACTCCCACCAGTTTGCACGGCACAGCTGTAGTTGACGTCTCGGATCAGTTGTAACATAAAAAATAGACAAGTCTTAGACCAACTTTTACTGCTAATTAACAAATTATTCAGGAAAGTATTCTGCGGACCTCAGTTGGACTATCACATAGGAGGTATTAACCGGCAATTCGAAAATTTACTGGTTACAGCAGGTATATTAAGAACTTAAATTACAATTTTAAGTTGAGCAAAAATTATAGATAACTATGGATAAGCAACACCATAAATAATTACTGCTACTCAAGATATTTCTTTTCTTTACTTCAAGATATGAAATTCAAAAGAAATTGTGATCGAAATGTAAAATTCAAAACAAAATTAAGAAACTTGTCCAAACAGTGGCTCTCGGCAACTCTAAGTAAAAGATAGCTTGAATGTAATGATAAATAGAACAATATAGGTACAACATCTATAAATGAGTCTTATTATAACTCCAAATAAGTAATTTCTTTTACTTTTTATTAATATATGGCCTTGGCACATAAACGATAAAGATAAGCACTTAGATAAAAGATAGAGCAAAATAAACCGGGTAAATTTACACACTTTTACTTAAACTTGTCATATATATAAATTAATGTCGATACACCATTGTTGAAACGCAACAGGTCAGGAGCTAATAATTATGTGCTTGATGTTAGAAATAAATTGAAATATTTATGAAATAAGCCTTAAAAGAAAAAATACTAAAACCAGAATACTATGAGAAAAAATTCAGGGAAATTCTACTAAAAATTCGATTTACTACTTTGCCAGGAATATATAAAATCATCTCTGAGAATCTCCCAATTAATACTGTTCAATATAAATGAAAATACGTAAAATAATATGCGTGACCGCTAAACGATGAAATAATTTCGTTCTCTATAAATTTGGATTAAACCATTATCATATTACATGAATTTGACTAATAAGATACGCAATTATCCACCAACAAATCGGTATTTAAACCTAATGGTCACTACAAAAAAATTAAGATTATTGAAATCGTAAATTACTCGAAAGTGCAATATAAAAATGCTAAATTCTTGCTTTAGCGAAATATGATTAACCGAATCAGACACAATTATTAATTATGTATTTGAAAAATTAAAAGATTAGTGAAATGTATGCAAGATGAATAAAATATTTCAAGATCATAATACTAGCACTTATCCAGTCTAGCGTTCTTAACAAAATACCGACCTTCCTTCCAAAATTTAAGACATTCAACCTATTCTGATTTTCGATGTTCTCATTGGGTAATTTAAATCATGTGACAACTGTCATGTAGAAACCTACAACGACACGAATCCACTAACTATGGATATAAACCAGCGTACCTGTTCTTCTTAAATAGTTAATTGTGCGAAATATATTCATTCACAGATAGACATCACTGACGATTAATATACCGAACATCGAAAACCATTGATAAATAGACAGAATTTAGTGGAGCGGAACAAACTTATTTTTAATAACATATTCCATTACACTACTTTTAAAAACGGAATTTATATGGCTTACGTTTTTCATCATTATTGTTTAGTTTGGTGTAGTTTAGTTAGCAGCGTCTAATAGTAACCTCAATTTTTTTCTTGATTTTGGACATGCCTTGGATTAGTTTGGGTTAGCTTTTGTTGTTTGCGCCTCCGCAGCGAGTGGACCAATGCGATAGCGATTATGCTGATAAAAAACACTTTTTGATCTGTATCATAAGTCGAGAAAAGGATTTAAAAAAATAATTTATATTAAATTGCTTGAAAAAGATAGTAAGTTTAGTTAAAAAACTGCATTTTTATTAAACTGAAGCATATTTATTTTTATCGCTAAATTAATATTTTCACAATTTAATAATATATGATACACCGTTTATTATTTAGGTGCCTTACAATACAGATTGTTCCATAATATATGGGCCATAGAGCAACTGGAGATACTAGACATAAAACTAGACCGATAAAGTCATATAAGGTTTTTCAAAATGCTACTCGTTCTAGAGATACAGGGTGTTGAAAAAAGTATGTTCGAAAATAAGCCATAATTTGAAAAAGATTCAATGTATGGAATTGAAAGTTGGCATTATTATGTTTTTCTGAGTGATAAATAAGATTTTGTAGTAGTTTTTAAGTTTTACACTAGAGGGCGCTAGTTACACACACTGGATTTAATAAATTTATGATTTTTTTCTTGCTCGTAATATTAGGTACGTTTCAATCCAGGTTTCTCAAAGAAGAGCTATTTCTAGGCTAAAAAAGTATTTTTGCTCGGCCGTAATAGCTCTAATTGTTTTCGAGATATTTTCGTTTAAACATCACAATGCTTAAAAAATCAAAGTTACTTAATTCTTCCATAACTTTAATTATCACAACGCAATAAATTAAAAACAATGCAGATAAAATGCAGTAAATTTTGAAATTGGTTACCGTTGACCCTACAACGTTTTTAAGTTTCATATTAGAAATAAGAAGTATTTAAGATAATTGTGTGTTAATGCTTTATTGCATACCATAATACCGCTATCTTTGAAAAACAATAACTCACGAGGTTGTCTGTGGACTACAGAATCAATTGAATCTTTGAAACAATTGAATTTGACTTTTGCCTAGCAACTAAATAATATAATATGTCAAACGTATGTTAGCAAAAGTTATAGTGTTTTATGTTATTTCTTGTACTAAGTTTATTCTATCCGAATATGCCTAGGAATTATCAATATTCTAACATGGAATTGCGAGATATGCTCTGCGTCTATGCTCAAGAAAATTATAATAGTCTTGCTGCTGCCAGAAGATATTTAGAGATATCCAAATAGAAATCAACTGTACGGTTGCGCAGGAAGAAGAGATTTTGGTTCGTATTCCGGACGATCCGTATTTGAGCACTAGACGTTTGGAAGCTGCTACTACAGTAAGTAAATCAACTGTATCACAAATTATCCACACTGAAAAATTGTAGCCTTACGCCTGTACAAAATTTACTGGAAAATGATTTTTTGTCCAGATTTTATTAAATAACAAAAATTAAAACCCGACATTCCTAAAAACCATATTATTTACGTGGAATCTTCAACTGGAGAAATAATCATTATTATGCTCTTGAGAATCCACACCTGGTAAGAGAAAGACATTTTCAGCAGGAATATTCAGTGAATGTTTGGTGCGGTATCATTGACAATTACTTGATAGGCCCATTTGAACTTCCACAGAGACTTTATGGTGACGCATATTTGCGCTTCTTGGAAAATGACTTATTATTAGATGATGTACCTTTAAACATAAGGCTAAATATGTGGTTTATGCAAGATGAGGCACCACCTCACTTTACACGTGTAGTTCGAAATCATCTTAATCGACGTTTTCCACATCGGTGGATTGGTCGTGGTAGTGACATTCCTTGACCCCTCGCATTCCAGACATTAACCTGCTTGATTTTTATTTGTAGGGACATATGAAGTCACTAATTTATAAGGACGAAATTAATACACGTGATGAACTTTTACAAGAAATCCAAGAAGCAGCTAATATGATTAAAAACAAACAAGATACTTTCCCAAAAGTGAGACGTTACTTAGTTAAAAGTTCAATAAAGTGTATTGAGGTCAACCGTGGCCACTTTTAACATTTACTGAAGTAAGCTTTTTTGTTTTATCTGGATTGTTTGTCATTTATTGCGTTGTGATAATTAAAATTATGTCTGAATTTAGTTACTTTGATTGTGATGTTTACACGGAAATATCTCGAAAACGGTCAGAGATTCTAGGGTCGAGCAAGAATGCCTTTTTAGCCTATAAATCGCCCTTCTTTAAGAAACCTGGATTGAAACATACCTAATATTACAGATAAGAAAAAAATATATAAATTTGTAAAACCCAGTGTATGCAACTAGCGCCCTCTAGTGTGAAACTTAAAAACTACTACAAATTCTTATTTATCATTCAGAAAAACATAATTATAGCAATTTCAAATTAGATACATTGAACTGTTTTCAAATTATGGCTTATTTTCGTAGATAAGCTTTCACTTTAAACACCCTGTATCTCTAGAACGAGTAGCAATTCGAAAAAAAGTTATATGACTTAATCGGTCTAGTTTGATGTCTAGTATCTCCATAAAGGAATTAATATTAGAATGCTTGAAAACGATCCTATTTTTTATTCTGGTGGCTTACAATAGATCAACACAACCGTTTTGGCAGGAATAAAAATTTGCTAAAATGCCTTACGAAGATTTTTAGTTTGGGTTTAAAGCTGCACTTTATATTTATTTGCTATTGATATTTTCACAATTTATTAATGTATGACATACCAATTGTTGTTGGCATCAAAATAAATTAATTTTTATTAGATTGAGCTTTAAGAAGATTGTTAATTTAGGTGAAAAATACAGAACTTTACTTTAAATTGCATCACTTTCATTTTTATTGACGATGATATTTTCATAATTTATTAATGAATGACGTACTGTGTACTATTTGTGTGGCTTACAGCAGAGGGCTCGTAAATCGCCGAATTTATATCGTATAGTTTTTTTATTTGGAAACAGAAAGCCTTAGTTGCATAATATCACTTCAGAGTTTACATAATATCACTTCAGAAGATCATCTTAGAACTTAGACAAACATAAAATGGGTTATAATGTAAGATAATTTTTTTGCGTTATCCGTTGTATATTTAACTATCATGCCAACCGATGGGAAAACGTAGAAGTATGCTTTACGGTTGTTATTTGTAATACTTGGTTTGATTTGCATTGCTAGAACATGCTCATCTCCAATGATTTTATCAGTAATAAATTCACAAAATTCTATTGTTATATCGAAATCATCTTCGTGTCATTCCTAGAGTGGTTTAATTGCATAGGGATGAAGTTTATTTAATGTATAATACTCATTATTGATGACCTTGCGCTGTTGCAGAATATCCAAGTCCAAGTATAATTTCTCTATTTCCTCAGACTATTTACCAAGTCAGTTTACACAAATGTTCCCACTAATTCTAAAACATACTTGCGCCTGAAATGGTTGCCAAGATGTCATCATAAATCTTGCATATTGATTATTATTTCTACTGACATTTAATTTAAAATAGATAAACTTTAATCTTCAGTCAGGCAATAGCGCAATTTATCCTAACGAAGGCACAATAGTGAAATATTGCTCACGCTTCTCCAGTAATGTACAAATAGTTTAGTGAACATCAGAGTACTTATCTGTTTACAACGTTTATACATTGTATTCATTTATTGTGTTGCATGTCTACTTGCTGATGTTCTAAATTGATTACGTGCTTTATTTTAATTTAAAATATATTAAAATACTAATTGCTTTTCCATATGGGAATAAAAACTTCTTTGCAGTTTTTAAATAGGTTTCTGGTCATTTCTAGTTAAACCTGTCGGAAAAATGTTTTCGATTTCCAGTTGAAAAGTAACATAAACAATTTCGTAATTGAAATTAATCCAGTTGAATGCAAGTTTATTATTTCATGTTTTATTCCGCAATAGGTTTGGGAATGATTAGAAACGAGTTTTGTTTATATATAGCGCTAGTAACATTGTGTTGGGGACATCTGCTTTAATGCTCACAGAGAGTACGTCCCCATTCGACCAATAATTATGAATCTTGGGCTTGAATGATTTGTTTATGTTTTAAGCATCATTTTTATCCCACATCAATCTACGGACGGACCTCTGTTGGAGTTATTCACAGTTGAGAGTCCTTCACGGTGTTTCTCCAAGCGTCTATAAATCGGTTAGTCACAACCGAAACTCTGTAGATCTCGAAAGCGAGTATGCACGCATAAATCTTATTGAGGGATACTGGTTGTACCTCAAATAGTACCTACTGCATTCGATACCGTCGCCCGCGCCGTCGGGTGTTATATTCAAAGGTTTACTAAATCAAGTTGATAGATGAATAATTTCACGTAATGGGCAGCTTTGTGATTAGTTTTCCAAACTTGCGGTTCTGCCTGACTTGGACCCATGTCACCTTGCCATTCGTCGTGTCATGACCTTATCTACATCTTGTTATCCCTATTATATCCGCGACGTGCGTTCTTCGTCGTAGCTCTCTATTTATGACTATCGCTTATGGATGTTCGAAGCATTCTCCTCGTACTCTTTACACCACTGTCTGTCGGCGGTATATTGTGGGATGATAGCTATTTCCAAACCACATGTAGCCACTGCACTGGTAGGACATATTAGTCAAACATTTTTCTCTTTAGGTTGAATGGAATATTGTTTTCGTACAAAATGAAGCGCAGTTTTTCAGATATTGCCCGACTGATAGCTGATGTCGATACGTCTAGTTATGTCAGCGTCTTAGTTTTCTTTACCGGTCTTGATGATGTGATCTTTGTAAATATAATGATCGGTTTGTTTTGGGGTTTTGCCATCGATTTAGATGGCCAGGAGGTCTTGGCTCATGACCTTAGCCTTTTTCAGATTCATCTGCACACCAGTATTCCGAGATGCGGTGCTAACTGAGATCATCCATCATGATTTGTAGTTCAGTGGTACAGCTAGGGAAGTACTACTCATCGATCCGAACTTTTCTTCCTTTTCAGTTCACTTCTTTGAATATATCTTCGAGGGCTAAGGTGAACAGTTTCGCGGCGATTGAGTCAGCTAGTTGGATACCCTGTTCGACTTTAATTTTCTTTGTTTTAATCTTCACCTGTAAAGTCGCTCTCTCGTAGATGCCTCGAATGAGATTTGAGTATCCAGACTCGATTCTGGCTCTGTCCAGAGCTCTGAGTATGGCACAGCTTTCCATAGTAATCTACAAATATCATGTGAAGTGGAATATTATATTCCTTGGTCGTCCCATTCAGAGTGTGGCCAGTTTGTATATGGTCCTGCGTGCTGTGGCTTTTACGAAATCGCACTTCCTGGATTGGTTGGTGGAAGTCAAACTTACTTACTACTAGGCTGGTTCGTGATGATTTCGCTCAGCGACTTCTAGTGTGGGCAAAAGCCTACCTCGGCGTCAAACCTATTCTCTGAAATATTACCTGCCAGCACACATGCATGCTTTTATCACCTCTGCGTTCACAGGGTGTTTTACATGTGTTTTGGAGAAAATTGTGCTTCGTGCTTCTCGATTTCTGGGGTTTCTAAAGGTCCAACATTTCATGTTGGTTATAGCAGTAATACTTGAATAGTTCTCAGTTGATCGATATAGCTTTTCGTAAAACTTTTGTACCACAGCTGCAACTCCTTCTCTTTTCATTTTTCAGTTTCTGTTCTCTTCTTCTTAGTACGCTCATACCTGAGTTTTTCTGGAACTGTTTTCATAACGAGATCCATGTTTTGCTTTTTATGGTCTTTTATTATTACCACTCTTACAGCTTTAACTGTTTCTCTGTATGCCGGAAGGTCTCAAGATGCCTGTCTCCTTTTTTCGATTAGCCATAAGGTTACATGGTCAAATTTTGACTGTCTTTCGATATCGGCATATCGCCGCTTGCTTTCTTAGTAATGACCAGATCCAGCGATATTTTTGAGTAGAATGTGATCGTTTCCATTTCATTCAATGCTCCTGTTGGTTCCAGTTTTCGTTTGAGGATAGTTTGATATTTTGTTTTTTTTTTAATTCTTACGCGCATTGAGCATTATTTTCGTCGTTATTAGAATGTGGTCGCTTCCGATGTCGAAAGAAGTGAGTACGCCACAAGTCTTTTTTGACGTAATTATAAAGTAGATCTCATTTGTGATAGGGTTTTCCATCTTCACACTCTTTGACTTGGTTTTCAGAAGAACGTATTCATACAGTAGAGACTTTCTGTGCCCATAAGGTCCAATAGTCGTCCTCAATCTGGTGCCCAGGTCGGACTATACGTTCTGATGATCTGATTATGTTTCTGTAATTACTTTCAGTCTTTATTTTCATCTTTAAGTGCGGCCGTTGGTATTCCTCTATCACTTCTTCTATTGAGGCACGTCTGGGGCGTATGCATAATTGATCTATAATGTGGAACTTTCAAGTTGATATAAATGACTCAGTTAGATGGTCATTCGTATTTACCACTCGGGTTTTTGCTGTTAACTATGATGGCTACTCCTCTTTGTGCATTGGTATCGGATTAGGTGTCGTCTTGTTCCCGATCCTCTTAGAACATCCAATTTAATCCCCTCAAGTTCTTGCTCCAAGCTTTTTAGATGTTCGTTATGACTGAGGGTTCTTGTATTGTATGTTGCTATAAATAGTTTGCTTGTTCGTTCGAATTCATGTGGGATTGCGAGCTTTCTGCTCTATCCGAGGTAGTGCGTTTTAAAAAATTGAGACATTCATGGAAGGGTGGTCTAAAGAACGTATGTTGGTTGAGTTGACGCTCGAATTTAATTTTAGATTTTTTTTGATTTTGGGCATGCCTTGGATAAGATTGGATTAGTTTTTGTTTGTTGCGTTCCCGCAGCGAGCGGACCAACACGATAGCGATAAAAAAACAACACTTACTGATCTGTATCATAAGTCGAGAAGAGGATTAAAAATATCCGAAATTGTCTGAGATATTTAGATTCTTCGAATTTTTTTAACGTTATACACTTCTATAACAGTTTACTATAGTTTTACATACAAAACTGCTACTTTCTGCGGAGCTAAAGTGCTCATCATCTCAGTTTTGGCATCAATTAATTAGTACTCAATATTGTATTGAATCATATTTATTTTTATCGGTGAATTAATATTTCCACAATTTATTAATATATGACATACCGTTTATTATTTAGGTGTTTGCAATATATTAACAGTTTTGGCATCAAAATAAATGAATTTATATTAACATACTTGAAAAAGATAGTAAGTTTAGGTTAAAAAACTGCACTTTATATTAAATTGAATCATATTCATTTTTAAGGGTAAATTAATATTTTCACAATTTAATAATATATGATACACCGTTTATTACATCAATCAATAAATCATTATTCATGCCAATAATTTAAACAATTTTACACGCGTCAAAACAAATAAAAAATATTAAAATAAAGTCAAACAGACTCAAAACAGACTAACATTACCTTAAGCCAAAACAGACTAGCACTACATTAAACTAAACTAAGATCTAACTGTACTAAAAACAATATAAAATACCTACTACACTACAAAACACGATTAAAATCCTTAAAAAACGTGATATAAAAACTCTTCAAGTTAGTAAAATGAGGTTGCTAATAAAATCTTTTTCATATACATTTTAAAACTACATTTTGATGCACATTTCAGAGGTAGGTACTTTATTTTAGAGGGAAGAACGTTTGTGTGAACGTTAGCGTTGTTCAGTGGCTAGCCCAGAGACAAAGAGAAAACGCATGATTGAAGCCACCTTCAGGATTGAAGAGTTCGTTTTTCCCATGTAGAGGTTCGGGACGGATATTTTTCGTAGTCGTTTGCTGATAACTTTTCTTTTTATAGGATTTAACTTCCCATTTGTTTTTCTTTACATCATAGTTTTCCTTAAACACGTCTCATCAACAACTATGACAGATTTGACAGACGATGTTTCTTGTGCATTCGAACTACTGGGTAGATTCTCAGGTTTTAGGATTTCAACATTTTCTTCTGAAGGATTGACGATCACTCCATTGACTTCATTACCGATTCCATCGATGGTCCGACCCAACGTTGTCAGGTCGGTAATCTGCTCTGGATTTGTGGGTATTAAGATATTATTTACACAAATGGCATTTTCAGTTTTCGACGTATCCATACATTTCGGATTTGATACTTCGGCCCAAGTAACGGCAGTTCTTGATGACGTTGACAATGACATCGGCATAGGCGCACACGCAGGCAATGGCGCTGTCGCTGTTACCTCCGGAAAGTTCAAAATCCCAGGAATGCGCTCTTGTAATTCCTGAGATTCTTGAGCGGTATTCATTTTGATGCACATTTCAGGTTTTTCCAATAAATCCAATGCACTATTATTTTGGAATGCACTGAGTTTGTCCTCTAGAAGTTTCTTGTTCTGCTCCAAGAGGGCATTTTTGTCTTTTAACACGTCAATAACTTCCTTCAGAAGTGAAATCTTCTCGTTTTGCTCGGAGTCGGAAGTTGAGGTTTGGGCATGATCAACACATGCACAGCAGTCTCTTGCCGCGCACGAAAGATGGAATGATTTTCCACACTTTATACATACAATAGATGAAACTTTCTTATTCTTGCAGCATTCATAGGCCAATTTTATCTTCCGCTACACTTTGTGCGCGTTCGTGTCGGCGCCAACTTAAAAATTCTTATTCTGGTGGCTTACAATATTTTAAGGCGTAAGTTTGGCATCAAAATAAAAGAATTTATAGTAGAATGCTAGAATGCTTGCATTAAGTTTCAAGTTGATATAAATGACTCAGTTAGATGTGTCATTTGTTTTTACCACTCGGATTTTGACTTTGCTGTTAACTATGATGGCTACTCCTCTATGTGCATTGGTGTCGAAGTAGATGTCGTCTTATCTCCGAGACTCTTAGAACATCCAATTTGATCCCCTCAAGTTCTTGCTTTAAGCTATTTAGGTGTTCATTATGACTGAGGGTTCTTGTATTGTAGGTTGCTATAAATAGTTTGGTTGTTCTTTCGATTTCGTGCGGGATTCCCACCCCCGCAGCGAGCGGACCAATGTGTTAGCGATTGGGCTGATAAAAACAACAAATTTTGATCTGTATCATAAGGTGAGAAGAGGAGTTAAAATATTCCAAAATTGTCTCAAATTGTTAGATTTTCTATCTTTTTAACTTTATACACTTCTATAACAGTTTACTATACTTTTTACATACAAAACTGGTACTTTTTACGGTGCTAAAGTGCTCATTATCTCAGTTTTGGCATCAATTAAACCAGTACTTAATATTGCATTACATCATATTTATTTTTATCGGTGAATTAATATTTTCACAATTTATTAATATATGACATACCGTTTATTATTTAGTGTTTACAATATATTAACGCGTAACAGTTTTCAGGTAATCAGTTTTGAAAACTCGAGTCATTCATGGAAGGGTGTTTTGTTTTAGAGAATGTGTGCCAAT
The DNA here is from genome assembly GCA_016904865.1 of Pissodes strobi. Taxonomy (NCBI): domain Eukaryota; kingdom Metazoa; phylum Arthropoda; class Insecta; order Coleoptera; family Curculionidae; genus Pissodes; species Pissodes strobi. The sequence continues at coordinate 117,653 of MU184633.1, read as the reverse complement.
CTGGTTGACGCTCTAATTTAATTTAAGATTTTGTTTTAGTAATTTTCTGCCATGAGACTAGCGAGCGGACTTACCTGTCCGGGAAACCCTTATGGTGTTTTGTACTCGCCTTGACCCTCTAATCATCACTGGCTTATCTGAGCTGATTTTTTCATTGCATTACTGTCTAAATGTAGGATCAAAATTCTTTAAGCAAATCTGTTTAAATTTTTTTAATTTAACGCACATTATATGTTTATATTTAATTTTCCTCTAATTACATGAGATAATTTATACATTCACTAAGATGCTTGTTACATTTGGTTGCCCTATTACTATTTCCTCTTGAAGGATCTTGGAGTAGTCTCTCAAAAGAAATGCTGTGGGAGATTTTCCAGTTAGTACTCAATACCAATATCTCAAGTCCTATAAAAGTTTTACGCGTAAATGCCGAGATCCTTGAAACCTGAATATAAATTCTCGACAATATTTCCCTCTATTATAATTTTTCCGACAAGCCTGATACTGCATATTTTAGAAGCAGACGTCACCTCTCTAAAATTAATGGAGAAAAATCGTCGGCAACTTCCATGTCATTTTTATTTATGGGAAACCTTTCACTTATAGAGTAAAATTAAAAGCACCACCTGCCGCTTGCGAAAAATATCTCGAATAGGGATATCATAATACGAAACGCAGATTAATTTTCCTGTTGTGAATAATATATCGATAAAAAGATTATTTTAGCATCATCAAAAAGTATTTAAGATATTTGATTTTAATATTGCTGTATCATTATTTGTATCTGTCTGTGAGTTCTTGCGAGATATGGTCATTAGTTATTGCCATTTTCAGTGCTTTTGGAAGCGATGAATCACAATTTAATAACATTAATTTACATACAGGACCACTGGTACGAAAAGATTGGGGTTTATGGAGAGTGTACTTTGCGACTCATTTAGTAACAGTCTGATGATTCTCTTGCGGTTCATTTTTAACGAAGTTCTAAATATACTGTACTGCTGCAGTATTATTAAATCAGTTCTTGCATTATCAACCCAGTGGCTCCAGAAATTTCGATAGCAAGGGCAGTAAGTAATAACTTTACAAAAACGTCTCTTCCACCCTTGACAGACGAACGCGCCAAAATGTTTCTATCGCACTCTACCTTAAACATCCGCCACCATATCAAACATCAACACTACCATGCAAGAAATTAAGTTTCACCACCGTGATATTCGTAATATCCTGAAAGAGCTATATACGCAAAAGGCACCAGGGCCGAATGGAATACCTGCAAATAACTGCGCCAATTCAATTTTTCCAGAATTTTTCTCTGTCTTACCGAAGAGGGTTTACCCATCTTCTTGGAAAGTCGCTCGAGTGCAATCTGTTTCAAAAAAGGCAACAAAACCATGCCCTCAAACTATTGAGCGCCCAATTTCCAAAGTCATGGAACGTGTAGTCAATCAGCAACTACTCAAGTACCTCGAGATCAACAGAATAATTCTTAGCGATAACCGATACGGCTTCCTCAAACAGATATCGACAGAAGATATATTGACCTATGCCACTCATATGGAGTGAGCGATTGCGTTGGATATTTCGAAGGCATTTGACAGAGTTTGGTATGGCGGATTGCTCAACAAATTGCCGTTCTTCGGACTGCCAGCGTCTCTCTGCAGCTGGCTTGCCAGTTTCCTCAAGAACCGATCTCTGCACGATGTAGTTGATGGACACATCTCAGGCACGTTCACCATTAATGCGGGAGTGCCTTAGGGCGCAGTACTTTCACCAGCTCTGTTCCTCATCTATATTAATGACCTGATGACCGAAACCAATAATCCTGTTTGCAGTTTTGCAGATGAAAGTACCCTTATCTCCCAATTTACAACCCAGTGTACAACCGTACACCCTATAAACCTAAGAATACTATAACGCAGCTACCGTACACATTGTCGTAGCATTTGCCTGCGACACATATATCAATGTAAATTTTCAACAATATCAAATCGCGTCATGGAAGTTACGCTCCACATAAAGTTCGTCTATTGCCCAACTTTTGAATGACATAGCCAAATAAGGCATAGAGTAATCGTATAACAATGGCAGTTATAACTTGCCCTATTTCACAATGCCATTTGAAACTTGCAACTAGAATAGTTCCGTCATATCATACGAAAACTTTTGAAATTGAATTATTGAATTGTTTTTATCTTTTGTATTATGGAGATATGAATTATTCTAAGGGTCCATCCATATATTACGTCACGCGTAGAGATGCTGTTGCTTGTGATATCACAGGTAAAAGTCTTTTCACACATTTACTCTCTTCGTGTTGGTATCCAGCTAGAAAGTTACAGAGGGGATTATGTAGTACACCGGTAAAACAATAGCAAGTCTATTGACAAGAACTTAATGAAATTACACTCTTCATTTTGATTATGGTGCGCATGTTCTTTCGTTTGGGATATACTTGAACTGTTTATGAACCTAAGTTAATCTATATAATAATGAATTTTAGAGTTATGCTTTGTCTTATTTATGATTAAAGGAGTTTAGTTTAAATATTAATTTATCGTTTGACTAATTCAATGGAAATCTATTTTAACTTGATTATCAGTTAGAGATTAGTTTACTTTACATACGTAACTAATTTAATTTCAATTATTGCAACTTAAAGCTTTGGCAGATTTATCTTAGATTCGACTTTATTACTTGAAAGGAGAACCCTGGAGGGTTGTAGCAAGTTTCCTTACATCTAAACACTGGGGCAGACGTTTAGGTTTGGGTTATGTAAATTTTGGAATGAATAGGGTGGCTCTTTTAGCAATGGATTAATTAGGAGAGCATAAGACAAAATTTCAAGTCATATCACATATTTTGGCATTTAATATTGATTAATATTTCCATGAGGTAGCGTAGCAACGAGAAATTGGGCAAAAATTGCATGACGTAATATAGAGATGACCCCTCCCCTATTCCTTATTAAAATAATAGTTGAATTGTATTTCAATTAATCTGATTATTCCAAGCTCTATTATATAAACTAATTAAATCATAAAGTTTTCAATTCCGCTCATATCGGGTTGCTACATATGCAGGGTAATTCGAGCATTTTAATATTTTCATAGAAAAGTTCGCTGGAGTTCCAAACTAAAAGACAAGTTCGAACAGCGAAATATTTTCCGTAACAATTGCCCAGGTAAAATTTCAGCGAAATCGTTAAAAATAATAAGGTAATGTTTTAGTCAAAATTTAATGCTCAGTCCCAGCGTTTTAATGCCATTCCAGGCCGAAAGCTGCGACAAAAATTCTATTGAGGGGTTACCGGGTTATTTTTTTAAAAGTTAATTGTTCTGTGCTTTAGGCGTTTAAGCAATAAAACGGAATAAGACGTCGAATATAATTTTTTTATATAAAATTTGTTTTTTATTGAAGCCAGTGGATAAAGGATTACGTAGAATAACCTATCCGAGTCAGTTTAACATAATTGAATGAGATAAGTAAAGTTGTGATTTGTCTTTATTTTACCAATGACCGCCAAAATAAACGAAAAAGATAATCAATCTCTACGTTCTGTTATTATTATATCTTGCAGAATTTTACTTACTCAAAATGCGTAACAAAATAGGGAAATTCGAGGGAAAGGTGCGTCATGTAAATTAATCCACTGATTCCTATTGCACCTAATTTATTAGAGAAACGTGTCAACTTATTAGAGAAAAACGTGCCGGACTCAGCCTGGAATTCACGAGGGGAAAGGGTACGGCACAGAAACCCCCGATCTAAATTCCCAAACCGAATTATGCTGTATAACCTTTCGTAGTATAATAATTAGTTATTACTGTCCCGTACCACAATTCGTAGTTCCACACTTGTAACAATACATTTAAAACTGAAGGGGTTGTTGTTAGTTAGCCAGACGCCGCTGGCGGGTACTGAGGTCCTGGAATACGGAGGCTACCTAACTATTTAGTTGCAATTGGGGCCAATATCTCTAGAATGAACGTTACATTTATAACTAGAATATTCTCTCGCCAGGGTATGAAATGGTTAGTATAAATTCATCAAGGCCCTGGCGTACACTCTCAGTCGTACTAAAATTAAAATTCTAGCACGAAAAGACAGCAAATAATACATTTTCTGTTTTCATTTAAAACGGTGTTGTTTACAGCATAAAACGATTTCATTAAATATGTACACAGGTTATGCCATCAAATATGAATTATACATGAGAATAAATGAAATACTTGTACAAATTATGTTGATAACAATATTATAAATTTTACTGACCTGTAATAACATGTTATAGCACAAAAGCAAAAACCATTCACAAAAATCACCCGTGCACTGCGCTGGTCTTCGATACTCTGTCTCCGTTCTCGAACGATCCGCTTTTCGATCGCTTGAAAAAACCTCCCAAAACCCGACTTCAATTTATGACTTGTTTTTCTCCCTTTCTTTCTTTCATCCATATATAGGGTGTCTCAAAATTGAATGTATCAGGTCTAATGAAATAATATTTTAAATAGGCGGGTTACCTCAATTAATCGGAAAGTATAGTTCCTGTTCAATAAAATTCAAATCTAAAGTATCGAAACCAAAATAGAATTCAAAAGATAACCAATTCCTACGTTGTGTTATTATTATATCTTGCACAATTTTACTTACTCATAATGCGGCCGACGGTAACAAAATAAGAGAAATTTGAGGGAATTGAGAGATCCCTAATACACCTAATTTATTAGAGCAAACGTGCCAAATTATTAGAGGAAAACGTGCCGGGCTCAGCCTGGATTTCACGGGGGGAAAGAGTACGGCAGAGAAACCCTCGACCTAAATTCCTAAACCAAACTATGCTGTATAACCTTTATTAGAACAATAATTAATTAAATTACTGCCTCCCGCGCTACAATTAGTTCCACACTCGTAATAGTACATTTAAAACTGAAGAGATAGCTCTCCGGCCGCGTGTCAGGCGGATGTATTAACCAGGCTACTCAGCTAAAATTGAAATTCACAAAAATCACCCGTACACTGCGCTGGTCTTCGATACTGTGTCTCCCTTCTCGATCGCTCGAAAAAACCTCCCAAAACCCGATTTCAATTTATGACTTGTTTTTCTCCTTTTCTTTCTTTACATCCATATACAGGGTGTCTCAAAATTGAATGTATCAGGTCTAATGAAATAATATTTTAAATAGGCGGGTTACCTCAATTAATCGGAAAGTATAGTTCCTGTTCAATAAAATTCAAATCTAAAGTATCGAAACCATCTTAAACTTCCCATATTACGAACAAGAACCCTATCGCAAATCTTACTTATTGCTCTTCCGTTAGACCGTAATAGAAATAAAGAATCAAAAGGTATGTATGTATGTTATATTATATATATTTATTGTCTGGGCTCCTTTTTAAATTTCATTTTGATATGCATATATTTTTTTAAATCCCCAAGGGTATTTTACTGTCATTCAAATTAGTCTTAAAAGACTAATAACCATTAATTTAAATTTAATAAATCTTAAAAATATGTACTTATCAACCAGAGCTGTTCCCAATGGTGCTCTCCATATTTTTGAAACTATGTACATACGCATCATACAAGCACTAGGCTTTGATTATGCAAACCACGCTACAGAGCGATTGGATTCGTTTTCTTCAATCTTCCGTCATGATGGTGATGGTCCATTAGCTGAAGAGCTTCTGCATTCACACGAAGGTGAAACCTTCATGCTTGCTGGCAATCCTGTTAATCTCTTTCTTCACAGTTGGTATCTGAAAGTCTATAAAGATCAGAATTACGCACATTTGGTTCTGGAATATTTGAATGAAATTTACCTTGGAGTCAATAGTACAAACCCAAGGTTGGTTGCCATAAAGCTCAAAATCTGATTTAAGATCAAAATTGTGTTAGAACGTCAACGTATTATTCTAGTGGCATTTTGTTTACTTTATATATCAAGCCTTTAGAGCATACACTGTCGAGAACTTGGGCAACGTCTAAGAACACTGCACTGCAAAACATTTTTCTATAGTCTGTTCAATAATATCACTTCCCCTATCATTGAGTGCTTTTGCCTGGATCCAAATTGGAATTAATTTACTATTTTCTATCCGCTTACTATTTTCTACTAAGCCCCAGCATTTTGAGCAACAATTTCTCGAAAAGTGTCGAGATTATTGGCAGAAGAGAAATCTGTCTGTAAGATTTGACATCGTTAGGGTGCTTTCCTAGCTTGCCCATGATCACCTCGGCGACTTCCACGCATGAAGAAACGTGTTTCAATCTGAAGGTAGCATTGAAAAGGTAAGTGAGCATGATTATACTCGTTCTAGACAAAGTCTGACCAGTAATCAATTAGAAACGGTGTTTTTTTTTAAGCTCAGATTAGTTCTTTTCTCTTCAGCTGTTTTTCTTGGGGTATTAAATGTGATATTACAGATCTTGGATTGTCATTTTATGCGTGACATGATCCATCCAAATAAATCTGTTTTTTTTTATGTTCGGCACACGCACAAATGGAAAATCCTATGCCACTCCACGAGCGAAGCGTGTGCAGAGAAGATGGTAGACGCTGGACTGTTGGTTGTAGTTTTCGGGAAAGACGTTACTCGCAAGTTCATCTAGAGCGTGGCAGTCCTCCAGATAAGGGAGTGCCGCAACAGGGACGTCCTAGGTGTTCGCAACTGAAATGTATGTTAATGAGCAGCTTGTGTCTGATGGGTGTCTCTGTTTGGCACAACTCTGAGTGGAATCATAAGTGCTAGCTCGTTCGAACACATTGCATAGTAGTATTGGTAGTAAAAAGATTGGTCCGCCACTTTTGTTCGGTGTTGAAGGCTATCAAGGTCTTTAGTCAACTCTGGGTCATCCACAAGACGGACTGCTCTCTCTATGGAGTCCAATATCGTGAGCAAGTGTTTGGGTGCCGAGCTCCACACATGGAAGCAGTATTCAAGAGATGGTCTTATCTAGGCCTTATAGAGCAGCAATACCTGATAGGTGTAAACCACGTTTTGGCTCTTCAGAGTGCTCCTAGCTTTTGTGCTGCTGCCTTGGTGATTTTGGTGACGTGATTACGCCAAGACATGTTGTTTTCTACGTTGATGTCCATCAAACTGATGGATGAGGCCAGAGACAGTGTTTGTCCTGTCATTGATAAGTCAGGTCCTGCGCTGTTTGCTTTTTCTTGAGAAGGCAGCTGCTTGAGTCATTCCTGCATTAAACTGGACATTATTTTCCTCTCCCCATTCCACGATGGCGTTCATATCCTCATTGATCGCAGCAATCTGACTTGAGGTCTCCATCAACACCAACTCGGATGCTTCGATCCCTTAAGAAATTGGAAAGCCATAGAAGCATGCTGGTGATAGTCCGTATACTGTCAATTGGCTTAACACTCCGTCATGCCACACCCTATCAAATGCTTTGGATATGTTGAGAGCCACTACACAAAATTCGCCGTAGTTCTCAATGGCTTTGGTCCACAGGTAGGTCACGTAAGTCAGAAGATCTCACGTTGATCTGTGCTTGCGGAAACCATACTGGCGATCGATTATGATGCCTGCCGATTCGAGACATTTTATGAGCTGTTCGTTGACCAGTTTCTCCATGTCTTTCGACATGATGGGAACTAAGGCAATTGGAATTGCTTATTTTCCCTGGTTCATAGTCTATTGGTGCTTCTAATAGTAAATATCATAACTCTCTAGGTTACTTTCTAGAGAGAATAGGCGAGATCATTATTGGATCTTCTTTTAGTTTCTTAATTTCTCTTTTGAGCTTCTAAGATTCTTTATGTTTTTCAGATTAGTTGTTCGCTTTTCTGCTACCAAATTTTTAATTCTAAATAATTCACTCTCTTGGTTAGATGAGTAGTTTCTCTTCTAGTATCATAAGCAACTTTTTACATGATACTAGTAAGGTATTCTGTTTCTTCTCCAAGTTGGGTGGATTTCCTTAATTTTATGTTGAAGGTTTCCTCTTAGTATTGCCCTCTTATTTAGAATTAATATGAGCGTTGAATGATATGAGTGTAGGCCAAATCATCTTCTACTTCAATGAAGTTGGATGTGATATAGAAGCAGCAAGTCAAGTACTTTGTTAGGGTCTCAAGGCCAATAAGTGGTCTTACCGGATGTACAGTAATTGCAGGCAGTTTCACAGACAGCTTTTCTTAGCTCTCTTCCTTTAGTAGTGATTATTCTTGAACCCCAGTCAATGATCTTGACATTCATTTCTGGGTGAGCAATAAATGACACTCACTCATAGCAATTGCTTTGCCGCTTTAATTCCCAAGACTCCAGCTTGAATATCCATACGCTGAAAGTAGAATTCCTCATTTTGACCCTTAGCCTCGTTATGAGGATGGATAGTATGGTATACTTTGTAACCTCTTATTCTTCTAGGATTGATTTGCTATATGTGTCCTAAAAATTAAGCATGTGATCTGTGAGCTAAAAATATTTCTAGATCAAGTTTTTCGTTTACATTTCAAGTGGTAATTCTTAAATCTTGTTGGTTCGTGAGTATGGTACTAGAGTTTCTGGATTTTAGCTTGTCAAGCCTTTCATTCATCTTTTTTAATAGAACTGAAATTTCCCACACTTTGAAGAAATGTTTCAACAAGAAGCCTGAAGTATGGTTTATGATTGTCATATTAACAAAAGGGTATGTTAAATCTCCAAAGTTTTATCGCCGAGCACTCCATATCAACTTATTATTTTTAAATACGGTCCGTGAAATTCTACTTCTTCAAGAGTTTTCTATCCTTCAATACCAATTACGGGATCATCTTCACCAACAGATCCAGAAGAGGCGGCGTGTTACAAGAGGCATGTTACTTACTTGTTCCTTATACAACAAATCTTGCCAATTTATTGTGACCTGTAATGCAAATGTAAAGTTGTTACCAAATAGAAAATGCGTTAATGGGAACAGAAGGCCATTATATTAGGAAATAAATAGTGTCATTGAAAAGTCAGATAAGGCAGGAAAAATAAAAAAAGATTCTTGACATTTGGGATCTTTCCAAAATTCGCATATGCAAACAAACATTTACCAACTCTTTTGCTTCATACAAATATTATTCCAGCTATTGCTCAACTTTGCCCCAATTTAACCAATTCTCGATTTCTGACCATTTTCAAGATCCTCGTGGAAGCATCAAATCTGTGGGACCCTGCATCAGGCAACAATTAGTGACTCATGAAATTATATTAAATGTTATGGATCGAAAATCCGAGTCGTTAGGAGACTATGTTTTGAATGTTGGGCAACGTATTTGCTGATCATATGTTTTTAATTAAAAATAATTGAGATCCAAACTATATTACGTGTAATGTAAAATGATGGAAATACAGGTTTCTCTCATACGCTTCTCTAATGCCTTTATATCCGGTTAAAGGGCGGCGTAATTGATATCTGCACACCCACGCCCTCCATTCCAAGAAGCCCTACTCCGTAGTACATCACGGACTGTGTCTAAAATCTATTTAACCCAGATGTGCCTTTTGCACGATTTAACGAATAGATCGCTACTATAGAAATAAATCTATCTTTAAAATGACTTGCGAATAGATGGTATAGCGTTATATATTTCTTTCTATAATTTGTGCTTATAAAAATCAGCTTTAAATAATTAGTCTATAACCAGTAAGGGTACGTAAATTTTACAGTAATGTATGCAGTTGAAAGATAAATGATGAATGTACTAATGAAAATTTAAAAGATGAGCAAGACGCAGTTTTAAATAAGGTGCCTTCCTCATAATTGTTATAGCTGAAGCAGAAATGTTGAATAAAGATGAACTTACTAAAGCCTTGGTCGATATAGGCGATTTAACAGAGAATGAGCAAAATGAACAAGGTTGAGATGAAACTGGTTTATTGTTGTTATCAAGTCATCCAAATTCTGATATAACGGAGATTACCAAGTCATATAAATGGTTGCCAACGAAATTCCATTATCTCAATTCTCAACTGGAAGAGAAGAATATCTAGGTAAAATTCTAACAGCCTCTGATGATGATAATGATAATCTAGAATAAGGCGACCTATTTCCCAACATGGGAACTATATTGGGAAATAATTTCACAGCTGATTTCTCCGATGCTTGTATTACCTATAACCTCACTCATTGGTTAATGGTTACTCGGGAACTTCTGCGGGGCTATCGGTGAGTTGATATTATGGAATATTGTCGCGATAGGTTTGATCCGCGAAGCCATGTTTAGCGTGCAGGAATATAGCTCAGATTTGGGATCGATCTACGAGAGATGATAAAGAAAGCACTTTAGTTAAAAACAATAACAAAGTCTATTGGTCAAATACTTAATGAGAAAGCATTAACAATGTCGGTTGATCAGAAGCTTAATAAGATTATATTATACCCGATTAAATTTTGGTTAATGTAATGAAAGAGGGGAAACTTTATTTTCAAAAAACCAAAAAAATCGAAGATGGACGTGGAGAAATCCCGGTTCTGAAACTAAAAACGAGATTGACTATATCATAAGCAACAAAAGATATATCATACCACAGACTCGTTAGGGCGACCGTTCTATTAAACGTGAAACAAGAAGGAAACAAATTAATACATCTTGAAATGTTTCCCACTTTATCGCAATTACAAAAACACAAATATTTAAACAAAAAACGTTTACCAATAAAGAAACTGGAATCAATGACTATAAACGAAGTAGAACACAAAATTAGAACGGATGTCAAGACAGCAACGAAATGAATTTGTCACACTAAAAAACCCCAGATCCCCAAAATATCAACACAAACACAAAACTTAATGAAGAATAGAAGAAATATGGAAAAGGAACTAAGTAAGAATATTAGAAAGAAAATAAGAGAAGACGCGAGAACAACAGAAATATGAAAGTTTTGAAAGCAAATAACTCAATCGGAAAAAACACGGATACACCAACTACAAAATGAACAATGCCTAATAAAATGTAAAAAGCAGGAAATTATCGAGATAATCGAACGTTTCCATATATCTTTGTACTGTTCCAAAAATGTAAAACCACAAAACTTAAGATCCTTACTCGTCACAAATGTTGGCTCTGAAGACCTGCCTCACAAAACAGAAGGTGAAATTATACTGGCTTTTTCTCAGATGAAATATGGCCGTGCCCCACGGAAAGGACAGTATCACCAAGGAAATGCTGCAGATTTTTTTTTTTGAGGTGTGGAAAATTTTCAAGAGACGTACCGGGTATGTTGTTTGTCGACCGGCCTTTGTCGGATTCGTCCCCTCTTGGGGTACGCCTACCTACTAAAAAACCTCACCTCTTTCCTCTGGAAAGTTTTCTGGCCCCGTCATAGACATCTCCTCACGAAAATTTTCCTGCTATGTTCAATCATAATTGTCTGTTTTCTACTCTTTTTGTTCTCTCGTCTTGTTCCTTTTGCGTCAAAATGTAGCTCAGATATT
>MU184633.1:79343-91339 GCA_016904865.1 Pissodes strobi | reverse complement strand
TGGTATGATGATATGGCAGTTTATTTAAAAATTTATTCAAAATTAAATTGTTTTGCTACTGCTATTTTGAGAATATGTTTTATTAAAAAAAAACATTATTTTTACATAAGTTTCAATGAACTATTTATGTTATTTAAAAAATTTTTAATAAAAATACTTCGCTTTAAACATAATTTGTCGATTTTTTTACTCGCATGTAATCGCTATTACTCATGAGAAAGATAGTTTGCAACACGAGTGGTAAAATGCTCGTTGAATAATATACTACTATTTTACTATCGCGTTAAAATTTTGGCACTGCTTGTGTGAAAATATAATTTATTTAAATGAAATTCATTATTTATTATATTATTATATTATTTCCAAAATTCCTAATAAAATTAATTCGTTTGGAACTTAATTTGTCGAATTTTTTACTCGCATGAATCACTATTACTCATGAGAATGATAGTTTGCAACACGAGCGTTAAAATGCTCAGTGAATAATATACTATTTTACCATGACCTTATAATTTTGCTACTACTGGTGCGGAAATATATTTTATTTAAATAAAATTCGTCACTTTTACACACATTTCAATGAACTACTTATGTTATTTCCAAAATTTGCATTAAGAATAATTCGTCTTAAATTTAGTTTGTCGAATTTTTTACTCGAATGTAATGGCTACAACTCATGAGAATCATAGTTTGCAGCACGAGGGTTAAAATGCTCGTCGGATAATATACTATTTTACTATCGCACTAAAATTTTGCAACTGCTCGTGTGCGAATATAGTTTATTTAAATAATATTCATTGCTTTTACACAAGTCTCAATAAACTAATTATATTATTTTCAAAATTTGAAATAAAAATAATTTAAATTTAGTTCGTCGAATTTTTTACTCGCTACATGCGATGGATATTACTCATGAGAATGATATTTTGCAACCCGAGCGTTAAAATTCTCGTTGAATAATATATTATTTTACTATTGCGTTAAAATGTTGCTACTGCAGGCGTGAGAGGATATTTTATTTAAATAAAATTCCATACTTTTACACAAGTTTCTCGCATTGATTTGAAACATTTAAAAGTAGCAGTTAATAAATCTCATTATCTAAATGTATTATTTTACACCGACTTATCAGCCCCTTAGAATATAAGAGGTCTCCATACACTTTCTTTACTTTTTCTTTTATCTTGATTAAATTTTCATATCCCTATTATCTCTAGCGATAAAATTTCGTAAATTAGTTTCTAAAGACAACAAGAGGTAAAAAGAAAATGTAATTAATTTTATGCACCAGTGCGCTTAGAACATAATTTGTTTTTAAGCACGGGAATATATTTTAGTATTTTTAGAATGGGTGACAGAGATTTACTCTCTTTGGGTATTAAAACTAAATTGAAACACTTTTATAACAACTCGATACGAAAATTTATTAAATATCTGGCGAAGGAGATTTCTTGTTCCCAAAATTAATTACTGTCTTTGATAACGGCTGATGATCCTTGATAAAAATATTTTTATCTTCTGGGAGTCGATAAAACTCGGTAATTAAATTCAATTGCCTAAGACAAATCAAATTAAGTATGCCCGCTCTTTGACTGGTATTTTAAATTGAAATGAAGCAACACGATCGTAAAATTTATGTAGCATTAAAGGCTTACAATCTTTTTTCTGTTTTATAGTCTTCGGCTATACAGTGAGTGCTGACAGCATAAATTTTCTCTGCCTACATTTTAAAAAACGAAACCACTCAAAACATGCAAAAATTAGGACATCTAAGATAATCCCTAAATCGTGAAAAATCAATGGTTTTTTGCATTTTATCTCGATTTGATGACGCACGATTCGACAGCAGACGAATACAGACTGCAACCACACTGCATAAAAATGTTTGCTTTTATCTGCTATCTCAAAAATAAAGACTTGAAAAAAATTTTATACTGTAATATGACTTTTTTATATATTTTGCGGTCCCTGTAAATGACATCCCATATATGGCGATTTTGTATTGCAATTTTACATCTTGCATCAACTTTTGTTAAGATTTTTTTTAAATTTCCCATATAATACCTACTTTCGGCAGATCACTGAAAGAAATTGCTTTCTTGAAGTCACTAGTAAAATCAGTTTATTCAATATTGTTATTACATTTAGGAACACAGGTTGTTCAATAGAACATTTGCGAAATTTTAACACTAGGTTCCTTGGCACAAAATGCATCAAAAACTTCATAACACTAATGCCCACCTGGAGCCAACGTGAAATATATTCTTATTGAAAATTATTATATTAATTTTTTAAAAATTGTTGGGGAAACACCCCAACATGTGTATTAACTTATCGTTTTTCACCGTATAGGTTGGTGACAACACCCTATATGTCCGTAGTATTAAGTTTAAGTGTAAGTTTTATTTCACCCCGGTAAACAGCAATTTTTGCATTTAAGATATCGTATTTCAGTTACTCCTTAGTCCGAACCTGGATTTTCGGTATAATAGATTTTATTATATGCAACAATCGCTGGAAAGCAAGTTGTTACTCAGTCAAGGAAATTATTATTAATCGTTCTTTTCTTATTTTTTTTAAAGTCATGATTATTCTCTTTTTTTAATTTGGGTTAGTTGTGGTTAGTTTGGGTTAGTTAGTAGAAACAAACTAACCCAAACTAAACCAAACTCACCCAAACTAACCAAAACTAACCCAAATTAAAGAAAGAAAACAAATATATCTTAAAAAAAAATTAAAAATCTCTTCTCCGTCAGTATATTTGCATTCCCTAAGGACACTAGAATGTGTCCATATAAGCCAAAAATGGGAGAAAACCGTACAAGCAATAATTACCTCTATTCCTGCCCTCAAGATTCGAATCAACTGTTCGAAGTCTTATGTCCCTGGTCAAGTAAAGTTGAGAGAATTGCAGAAATAAAATCACAAGATATTTTGTGTGAACGGAAAGGCAGTTAGTTGAAATAAAGTTGATTAAAATCAGTTGAGATTTTGAAATAAAGAAAGTTTGATTAAATTCAGTAAAGAGAGAAGTTGATGGTAGATTCAAATAATCAAGAAGATTTGTTAGACATTTAGTAATAGTTACCCTCATGTACAGTAGTTTGTTTTATGTATGAAAGGATGGATGCTTGAAAGTAGTTAGAAATCATTGTATATATTGAGCATATTTAATGCAAAGTAATTCTTGCATTATTAAAGTACGTGATACTTAACATACATGTTTCAATTCTCACCCTATGAATAAAACTCCCAGCCTATGGTAATATAGTTCACTAATTAAAGTGGTTAATTATAAAGTTAATTACCACCCCCTCCTTTATGGTGGCAAATGATTAGGAACTAAGTGTTTATACCGACCAAAAATTATATAACTGCCTGTCGCCTCTTGTACTTTCTTATTATAGTGACTTAATCCTATGGAAAATTGCAAACACAGTTTTACTGTAAGTATGCCCCTGTTACTTAGTTTGTAAAATTTAAAAGAGCATGCAAATGTTTAAAAACTTAATATGCCATACTCTGTGTGAATATACATCGGAAAGTGTTTGTAAATATATGTTTTAAACAGTTTTCTTTATAAGATGCAGGGTATTTATAAGTATAAAAAAACAAACTTTGAACACTCTGTGACTTGTAAATTAAGAAAATGACAATACATATTTCTGAATATTTGCAGACCTTTTAAACTTTTACAGGCTGGCAAAAACAAATCTATACGCTGTAATAATTTGCCGCTCATCGCAAACTGAGTATAATGTGCGCCAGTTAAACTATAAACGAGACCTCGCGATAACTTAGTAACTGTGATTAGACGTGTTTATCTACTTCAGAAACGTACATTTACTTTCAATTTATACTTAAATAAACGGCTGCCTACAGAGTGTTATTATTTCAAAGTGCCATGGCAACACACAAGGAAAACAATTAGAAGCGCCGCACGTGAGATAATTGCTGACGTTATTGAGGTCTGTGATGAAGCAGCAGAAAATAAATGTTTAGATATTCTCATTAAACATCAGATCTTCTCGGCTAAGTATTTTTCACTTGCGTGTAAATTATCTATCAACTATAAGGTAATGCACGCAAGTAGGATAATAATATGATAGTTAACAAATGTTGCTAAAGCGAAAATGCTACTGGTAATAGTCATGGAATCCGCTGTAGCAGTCGGCTGATTGTGGTGCATGCTGGTTCAAATGCTGACTTTGTTCTAGGTGTCCTTTAGGCTTTCGCGGACTATCAAGGACAGATAAATAGAAATATTTTAGAAAAATTGCTTATACAGCAGTTTCTACTAAATATTATTCCAGAATCAGTGGTGGTATTGTATAATGACTCTTATCATTCTCATGGGTATAATAGAGTGATAACTAAATACTCTACAAAATCTCATATGCTTTTTTGGCATCGCATGAGCCATCTCATTTGATCCTGTCGCAGATCCCCGCCCTGAAGGAGGTGGCTCTGACTACATTGCTGAGGCTTAGAGTCCTTGGCGTGCAGCCTAGCATAGAATGTGGAGGGACTAGATGCCACCTAAGGGAGAGTCTGAAGACTGCCACTACTGCAGACCAGCGCAGACAGCAGCAGCGTGGATGGCACAAAAACCGAGGAAGGAGCAGGCTGTGGAATTTACTCCCGAAGCGTGCGAATTGAACTCAACGGGTATATGGAGGGACACGGACTTGCTGCCATATCCATAGCCGCAAAAGAGATTTTGCACAATGCGAGGGTAACAAATTAGCGGATAAATTGGCTAGGAAGGCAGCTGGTTCAAATATTATGGGAGCCGGCCTTTCAGACCTACCTATCGGGACGTTCATACATATGTAAAAAAGATCACACTTTAGGGCAAGATGGGAGGACGAAACAACTAACGGTCGACTGGCCAGGGAGCTAGTAATCTTTCCCAGTGAGTCTGCAGGAAAGGCATACCTAGTTATGTTAAGGAAGAACCTACGACTCATGTTGGGGCTTGGCTTTTCTCAGATTTTTTTACAACACTAGGCTGGACGATGGCATAGATGGGTTGGTTGACCTGGGGAGGACGCGCAGGGGGTCCAATGGGGCCTAAGTGCCGAGACCTCTCATTATTTCCAGATTCCAAATTCTGGAAACCCCCAGGTTTTCTTGCGATTCTCACACTACAAGGGACAGAGGAGGCTACCGCTCGCCAGTTTTGTGATTTTTTGAAGAATTAGCTTATTATAGCAATAAAAAATACAAGAGACCGCTTTTGTGAAGTGTTGGCGTCTAAAGCAAGAGTTGAAAGAAAATTTGAAAAAAAAACAGTGGCGTATAATATATTTATTTAAAAAGGTCTTTGGTGTCAGCTCTACGCACACCACTGGTATGACGAATGTGAAGACAATGTTAACTTGTGCTGAGATGCAATGTTTTAATTTTGCGCATGTTCGAGATATTTTAGAAAAAAAAACTTTTTAAATTTACTTCCTGTATCTAATAAACGAAATAGTTTAGAGCATAAGTGTATATAAAGTTTTCAATTTATCTGTTGCCAGTGAATCTAGTGTTAAAATCTGGCACGTTTCTTGAAATACCACGCATATTTTTAGGTCGCGTAAGTATATAATAACAACTTATTAAAAAACAACTTACCACAATTCAATATTCTCTTCTTCCCGCTCTTAAGTTCTCCGTACCTCCCATATTCACCAACACCTTTTCCCAATACACAAACTCTCCTTCTTCGGCGTTGACCAATCCATGGCTCGCGCACACTTAGCACTGTTTTTGTTTATCTATAACCATCAACGAAACAAACTTTTTTGAGGACGAATTTGATTGTCTCCCTTAATGTTGATTATTTGATTACTACGATTATATATATGAAGCTCTAATTTTGAACACGTTCTGGAAGCTGAAACAAAATAATGTTACCTTACAAAATGTAGGTACATAACCTATTTCTTAACATGAAAGGAAAAATTAATTTAAAGCAGCCGACTATTTTTTAAAAAGAACCAGATTTTTTGGATTTACTTGAAGCCTAACCTAAAGCATCTTAGATAGTAGTAAAAAATCAAATGCCTCTCCTTGAAACACTATGGAATACCAATTGCTTCAGTAAAAATGCGTCCCATATTTTCATTTTAAAAACGAGTCGGTAAAGGCCTAAAGGAGCAAAATTAGTCTCTTTCACTACGTATAAAAATAAATTTAGATTTTTTGTACTTGATGACATAAATATTATGCTTTCAGTCTACGAATATCTTTATTGAATATTCCAATGGGTTGATATATCATAACGAAGAGTTAATTCAGTGGTAGCAAACACACTTGCTCCACTACGTATAGGAACAAATTCATATCTTCACAGAATTAATTTCTAATCTGAGAATATTTCAATTAATTATATCGATGTTATTAACATTATATGCCATGGGGACTTAAGGAAGTTTGCACTGGTCCACTGTGATTGGCCGAGTTTATCTATTTCAGAAACTTACATTTTCTTTTAATTTATACTGAAATAAATTTGTGCCTGCATTGCGAAGGCGAACAAACAGGGAAAACAATTAGAAGCGCCGCACGTGAGGTAATTGCTCACGTTATTGATGTATATGATGGAGGCACGAATGACGCAATATTGTGTAGATAATAATATGATAATAGAAGTTTTTCGCATCCAACACATAAATTAGAAAAGGAGGTTTTTTCAGCTTTTTGGACCGTTTTATTAAATTATTGTTACTAAATGGCCAACGTTTCGGCACTAGTTTGTGCCATCATCAGGGCCAGCAACCTAGAGTTGGGCATAAATGAAATGCCTTGTTGAACCCATAGGGATCACAACACGTACACAAAAAAATACAATAACAAACACCGGCAGCAGTTGCTCAGGTCACGTTCAAGGATTAGTAGTACAAGTTAGTAAGTGAGTAATCCTTGAACGTGACCTGAGCAACTGCTGTCGGTGTTTGTTATTGTATTTTTTTGTGTACGTGTTGTGATCCCTATGGGTTCAACAAGGCATTTCATTTATGCCCAACTCTAGGTTGCTGGCCCTGATGATGGCACAAACTAGTGCCGAAACGTTGGCCATTTAGTAACAATAATTTAATAAAACGGTCCAAAAAGCTGAAAAACCCTCCTTTTATAATAATATGACAGTGAACAAAGGTGGGTGCTGATGACATAAATATTATACTCTCAGTCTACGACCATCTTTATTGAATATTTTAACGGGTTGGTATATTATAACGAAGAGTTCATCCCGTGGTAGCAAACAAACTTGCTCCACTACGTATAGGAACAAATTTATATCTTCTGGGTCTGATATCACAGAATTAGTTTCTATTCTGCGAATATATCAATTAATTATACCGATGCCACTAACATTATTTGCTAGAGATGGTTCAATGGTGCAAAAGTGATTTGTTCCACTATATATAGGAACAATTTTTTATTATACCATTACTCCATAAATCTCTTATTATTCATATGTTTCAGGGAGATAACATTATACGCGATAACCATAACCCTGTACAAGAACAAATTCATATAAATTTGATTTAAATTTTATTTTCAATCCGCCAATATTAATTTACTTAATAGCTCATTATAATCTATATGGAAATTCACGTTGCTTTTATTGTTAATAAATATTTTGTTCATTGAAGCCAATCAGAATTTCGTTTATTTTATAGTTAATATATGTGAAAATTGTAATGTATCGAATTTTGCAATATAAAACTGAATAACATATTCTAGTAGAATGAACTTCCCTAAATACGGAAATGACCACCAAAAAGTCGTACCTGGTGAGATTTTCTATAAAATGCACATCATACGGCAATTTTCTCACTCGTACATCAATAAAATGCTTTCTTTTAATTTGGCGTCACTTAAATAAGAAGAAAATTGTCTTAGGTAGTTAAATCCTCCATCTTCTTTATTTATAATCTTCACAAAGATTTTCATAAGTCTAAGTTTCATGTGAAGAGGCAGCAAAATAACATTTTTTTGGATCTACAAGAGGCACATAGTTAACATGTTTACATTCTGTTGAAAGTATTTCTTTTCCTACCAAATAAGTTCATTTATATTAAGTTAACATCTAAGAAGCAAACATCGAAAATTGTTTTTCTTTCATGGCGGATCACATCTTCTCTCTTCAGAACCTAGCATCATAGCTGGACCTCATCATCCTTGTTATCGAATTTCCATTGTCTTCATATTTTAATGGAGCCTTTCACATTGTTCCTCATTGACCAAAAAAATATAATTGATAATGAAGAAAGTGAGTTTTTAATGGCATTCGGCAACCAAACGATTGGCAGGAGTCTAAAAGCTCATTTAGTAGTTGTTAGTAATTTTCATCGGCCTTCTTGCCTAAAAATCCACTCACTACACTTACACATGAGTTCCAAGCTCTGAGTTGTTGTCTGGTAAGCTTTTCTATAAAATGCACATTGTCCGGCAATTTTCTACCTGGTAGACGAATAAACATGCCTTCTTTTAATTTGGCGTCACTTAAATGGGGAGAAAGTTGTCTTAGGTATTTAAATCCTCCATCCTCTTTATTTATAGCTTTCAAAACGATTTTCATAAGGCCACGTGCAATGTGAAGAGGAAGCAAAAATATTTTTATAAATATGCATTCAAGAATGAGAGTTCACAATTTTGTCTTTTGTATATTTAAAATCTAGGGTTTTTGGGACAATACGTCGCTTAATTTTTTGAATCTTGTTAATGAGTTGAATAATATTAGGTAATGCTTTTCCAATCAATTTCGGGTAAAATTTAGCAATTTACCTTCACTACCTCGTGGTAGTGATCCGAGCGTCTGCTTTGAAAGTATCCTTTTCTTTCATTGGCTTCCGGAAAGGGAGACGAGAATCACACATATGCTTATCTTAACTAAAAGTAAATAGTTAGTATTAAGTGAGTTTCAGAAGCTTAAATCCTAATTTTGTTTCGAAAACATGCTTGTCGATAACATTCAACTCGCTAAAAAAATGATCCTACGATTTTTTAATTTTAAGAAATGTATATCATGTATAGGTGTAGTGGATCCTGATTCCAATGCATTTTATAACGATTTCCTGGATTAATTTGATTTTATTGGCTGTATTTTCGGGACGGTCCGTCATTATTTTATTTGGTTTATTTTCGATTTTAGGGGACTTTCTTTTCTTTATTCGGTAATGCAAACTGTTCTCTATTTACTTGGCTTAAGTTTTAACTTCCTAAAAGAAACGAGGTTGATTAGAACTTCCTTAAAGTGTAAATAATGCAAATGAAAAGAAACTCGTGATATGTCGTTTTGGGACAATTGATCTTACCTTGTTTTGCAGTTGTTAATTGCATTACTTTTTTTAATCATCTTTGGTGACTGTGTCATTTCGGGAATTCTATTGTCATCTTGACATTTTTGCCTTGTGCGTATCGTTGAAGACGCATTTTTATGATACTAACGATCGACCAACTAGGAATGTGTGCTCTGAGCCGCTATATTATCGATCTACGATTTATCAATTTTTGATCTTGAAACCGTTTGCTGTGGATTAAATTAAAGGGCACAGGCACGGTATAAAGTATGCCTGCTGATGTACTAGCAGTGCGACAAAGTTGAATAGACAAAAATGACAAAACATCGGCAAGTTCGGATCTGGAATGTCGACATTGCTTTAGTAGTCCTGTAAGCCCGTGCTTACTACGAGTTGCGCGGAGCCTTGGCATTTGTGTGACAGGGGGCTTGTAGGGATTGAATATTGAATTTTGGCGGGAGCTTCCGGTAGAGGTTGCGCGAAGCCTTCTTTCAATCCTCTCCATCCATGGAAATTGAACAAAATTACCGTTAGTGCATTGTTTGCTTAATGCTAGACTTACTTCGTAATTGGAATTTATCACCGTTTTCGTTGCAAGTGAGTTAGTTGTCTTTTTAGTTCTTTCTGTGTCGACATTTTGTGCTCGTCGTGGTGTGTTGTTATTTTGTCTCTAATTTCCATTGCAGAGGTTCGGTCTCGTTCACCTTTTGAGGCAGGATAGGCAGTGGCGTAACTAGACCGCCCGCGTCCTCCCAAGGACACCCTGCCCCCCCCCCCCCCCCCCCCAGTATCCGCGAGAAACAAAAATCTGCTCTGCCAGACAACTCAAACACGAACCACGAACTGCACGACAAATTAATGAATTTTTGTTTTTTTTTAAATATTTTTAAGTTCATCTGTAAATTTATTGAAAAAAACTATAATACGTAGTTTTTTGGAAGAAGGCATCATTAAGGTTTGCCATTTTTTATTTTTTTGTTATTGGGTCTAGGAGGTATGGCATCAGTTAAACTGCTGAACAACACAATTTCTTTGAAGGCTTAAAATGTTTTTGGGCGTGGCACCTGAAAAAATTACTAACCCCAGGCCCATGCCATGAGTTGTTACGCCAATGAGGCTAGCTGATTGGAGCGTTAGAAAATTTAAAAAACCCTTCATAAATATAATATTGATTTTTCTTTGGTATTTATTTTCTTTGCTTGTAAGACATTTCTTATAATCAGAATTGACTACCTTAATTACGTTTAGCGTATACCATCTTAGATTTTACGGGGATTTCCTCGTTAACGCATTAAATTACTATTTTCTTAAAGTCCTAGGGGACTCAGGAAGTGTAAACGGAACATGATCATGTGTACTAACTGATTGGTTAACGTTAACTTTCATTCCTTCGCTTTTTATATATACATATAACCGGCGATTATTGGTAATCAAATTTAACGTAATTTATTTTGCGTACCGCAAGAGGTAAATGTTATAGTTCTAATTAGTTGGCTTCTCTGTTAATCGACATAACAGATCTGTCATTTCAATTTGCTTTAACCTTATCGGATCAGTGAGTTTTGCAATTTTAACTTTTAATCACGAGTTTTCTTTTGACTGAGTAAAATTTTTCTTGGAAAGGCTGGTCTTCCTATTGCCAAGATTAATGAGTCTATATTCTATTATCTGGACTTTACCCTCGTCGTGTCGGTATCCGGCTGGTACTTCAGCCTAGTTCCCCTCCCTTAATGTTGGATAATTCCTTTTGAGTTCAGTTGCTAACACCCCTCTTTAAGGGTATGGAATGGCACTGCTACCAGGCAATTGCCACCACGCCTCTCTTCCGGCGCTTAGTTATGCAGGAGGGTGCATAATTAGGAACCTCCAGTAAGACAGGCCCGTGCCCTGGAAATTCCCGTCTTTTGCACAAATACTAGCTAATGAATTGCACCACTGAGTTCCTATACAAGGAGGTTTCGCACACTGTAGGTATAACCCCCGATCGCCCTCACGCCAGGCTACCGCGTACGAAAATAAAACCTGAAGTCCTATTAGGACTCACCCTCCACTACGCGACCCACCCCCTACACCTTCCAGCCGGCACGACTTTTCAGCCTCCCCCCGAAGGCTTAGAACACGTTTTCTAAGCAAAAAGCTTCCACTACCCGTGCCGATTTCTGTAATCGGTTTCCAACGTGTTTGTGCTACGACGACGGCAGGACCAGAATTCCTTTTTGCTGGATGCTGAAGAGGTTATGTAGCTCTGGCGATCTAGACCGATGAGAAGAAATGATAAAGAAGCCACTTTGAGAAATCCAATAAGATGTTTTTCAAAAGGCTTGATGAATTTACAATTTACCCCATAACTATAACGCGCATGTCTTTCCGGCTGAGGAATACTTTGAAGTTTTTAAGAGTTGTGTTGTGTTTTATTTATGGTTAGCTTTGGCTGTTCAATTTAGGTAACAATTTTAGCGCCTCAACGGCAAACTAGTTTACCTTGATTTCACTCAGAGATTTAAATTCACTTTAATTACTAAACAAATTTAACTTTGATATTACTTAGAACTTTAAGGGGGGGGGGGGGGGGGATGGGGGTAAACGGTCCGTGTGGCCATAAGATTACCGAATGAATGAATTTGGTGTGAGACAAAGTTTACTGGACTGATTGATGGTCCACTCGAGAATTTATATTAGAAAATTTGCTGACCCTTGCAA
>MU184633.1:30406-45721 GCA_016904865.1 Pissodes strobi | reverse complement strand
TAGCCTTATACATATCTTAACGGATTTGGTTAAAAAGTAGTTTTTTTTTAAATATATCACTCAATTAACCAAACGGGAAGGCCTAAATGAAAAAAACTATTCTTCATAAAAGTTTCGCTTATATCTTGACAAGGTAATAAAGCAAATCCCGTATTTTTATCTTGTAAACTAACAAAGATATCACAATAAACGTCCGTGACCGTTTTCAGTGTCCTGCCAGCTCGCCCGCCGTGTGTCGGGATCGCGACCTTCATATTTTACTCCCGACGCGCGTTAAGAAGTTTCACTTCAAAAATATACGTTTAATATTATGATGTATTATTTTTGGATTAATTTGCGTATATACACAAAATATAGGTTTGTTTTAGGCGCCAGTGGATAGGCTTGCCCCCCGGCGCCCACATTTCTAGCTACGCCACTAGTCCGCTTCCTTTGCTTCTTTTTTTTCTTACTCACTCTTTTGCTTCTCCTCCTTCCTAAAATAGTTTTGCTCAAATTTTCTATACAGACGGTTCTAATTGGAGACTTTGTTACTGATTTCGGGATGAAGATAGAGACACTGCTGTCTGTTTTATCTTATTTCTTCTTCGATATGATCTGTGCAGCAAGTTTTGAATTAATAATGTTTTGATGTTCCCACCCTTTAGAAAGAAGCTTTTTAACTGCAGCGAATAATAAGGATATTTTCCTTGTTCCTGTTTTGCATTTATTGCCTTGTGCACGAAACGAAACAAATTGTATACATTATTTTTTAATTAGTACAACCATCCGCCGCAAATTTAAAATTACAAAAATAATTAAATTTTGAGCAATAAGATGAACACAAACAACTTTCCTGGCAACTGGCTAAACAATTAAACTTTTAATTTGTTTGTTTTTTATCATTTCACTTATTTTTTTTAGTTCTAAATTAAATATCTCCCTGAATTTAAAGATTAATGGGGAAAACTTATAAATTTCTTGCAAACCAACCAAGATAAGTAGTTTATAGCAAATATCTGTAAGAATTAGAAGTTAGGCTTATTTACCTTAAACTTTAAAAGTGCTGTTTGTTTTTAGTTGCTATATAGGCAATACCTTTTTAATGCAGCCTTTCATGGATATAAAAAGTGTCACATCAGCGTGATTGGTGACAATCTCGTCAGCGCGCCGCAAACACCGAAGCGCGTCCGAAAAGGTATTGTCACAAGCATGCCGTGTGTAATGATCGATTGCATGCAGGCTGATGAAGATTTCAATGTTCTTCCTATCTGGGTAATATCGTTAGAGTTTGTTAAGCGTATTTCTGTATCGCTACCTCATTAATTTGAAGAAACCCTTAATGGATTTGGTTTATCGTTTACATTGAATAGGGGATTTTAAAAAAAGAGACGGCTAAACTCCCGAAGGGGGTGAAGTCGCAGAGACCTCCTTCTCTGACAACCATGGTCTACTCTAAAGATGAAGTGTCCGAATTAGTGAATTGTGAGGGTACAATTAAGGTTCAATAGTTTTAATTCTACTACACCGTCCTGCCATGCCCTTGACGCGCCATTTATAATTAAATTAAATGAAATGAGGAATGCATTACCCACTGGAATAAATAATAGTCGTGACTATAGGGATATATATGGTTCACTTTCATTCAATTAAGATTCTAATAAAACATTTCAGTTTTCAATAAGTATTTTATTTTGGTCGATAATTTGAAACTGCTTGAGATTGCTCTGGATTGTCTCCTATTTTCTTCTTGTTTTTTCTTTATATTTTATTGTTATTATTATTAATATATTTTTACAGATGCAACAAACGTTTATCCTAAAGTCATTGAATAAAAATGTCTATGGCTATATCTATTTCCTCCCATTGTGCACTGAAATATGCAATTCGTATTCCATCCAAGTCCTTCTGCATAGTGCATCTTATCTGAACGATATTTATTCACGACCGAGGATATTTACTGTCCGCACAAAAGCGATGTTGGCATAAAGACAGATTATGTATCAGGTTTTACCTTCCATCGTGCATTTTCTCGGAACTTTCGTAGTTTCGTCCCCGATAATGCCCCAAGGAAAGTTGCGTCGTTTTTCTTGGGCGTTGACAGTAAACCGACAAGATAACGTTTTCGTGAAAAGAAATGCGGCATGTTTAATAGTTACCGAAATGGAATTGTAGCATGATCCTGCGGAAAAATGTTCGTGAATAAAATTGTCGCTATTTTGCCCTCTAAGTCTAAGTTCATTTCTCCCTTTACCTTTAATAATGGAAAATGAAGACCTTCCATTTTGCAGAAAATCTGGTTCTAGTATAGTGTTGTATAGGTCGATTTTCTCGGCGAAATTTCCTGAATTCTCTTCCTTGGCTAAAGCAGTTCAATAATTGCGATTTCAAATATTCGGGCTTTTTTGAATTCTACGCTTGCATAAATGTATTAATATTATTATTAATGACTAAAATTTGATCCCGAGTCATAATAGACTGCGTTATGGGATACAATTCTGAAAATTATTATTATTTTTTAGACGCACGAGTCTGTGTCCACCGAAGGAATGTGGCATCGATGCTGCCACTTACTTTTATTAAATATAGTTTTAATATCTCTTATCAGCTAGATAAACGCTACAATTTTATATTCTCATAAAAAATTAATAATAATAAAAAAGATGTTTTGGTAGGATATGGTTAAAAACAAAAGCTGTGTGAATTCTCTTGAAAATATAATTGCTAGATTTCTTTCTTCACTTCTCTATCTTCTTTTTCCATTGCCTAAAATTCATCTTTCTTCTAGTCTTCTATTTCAGACTAACTGAAATTAACCCAATCTATTATTGATAATCATAAAATAAAATTTGATCAGAATTAGAAAAGCCCAATTTCCCTCACCATCTAATTAATTGCGTTAAAAGAATATTTATGAGAGATAAATTTAAATTTGTAGTTATTTCCAAAACCACATCTTACACAAGTTACTTTACTAAAAACGAAAAAACCTGATGTTTTATGAAAAAAATTTTTATTCGAAGCTAAATTGTTTTGCTGATAAGATATATGAGTCATCCATAAAAATACCCAAATATTTAACCTTGTCCCCATTTTTAAAAACATAAAATTTATAAGGCCTATTCGCATTTATGTGTATGTCCTTGCGCATCTGGTAAGACTTACCTTTCCGCCACTCAAATGACAAAGTACTTTAGGGGAAGTGGTATCCCATGATGCGATAAATTATTACGTGTTATAACGTGGCAGAGAAATTTCAGGCCAAACCGAATATTTATTGCTCCCCAAAAGGGCATATACATACATATGATAATTGGATTTTCACGAATAGAAATCTTGGAGTAAAAAATTAGAGCTATTTATATTTTTATGTGATAAACAACACTTCGCACTTTGCTTAGGAATAATATTTTTATTATTTATTTATTTTCAAAGAGCTCAATAACATCTGCCTATTTCGAACTATTTTTATCAAGCCTATTTTTAGTTAGTTAAAGATATGTGCCCTGGAAATAGTTGAAATTTTTATTATGGTTTTCAGAATTCAGCTAGCAATTAAAAAATACCAGTAACCACCAACAATAATGACAACAAATTTCAGGATGACACGTTGAAGAGAAATCTATATTAAGTTGTGTAAATATTTGAGGCATCTTGTTAGATATTATTCTAAATTATTTGATATGTCCTCATTCTGTTATATCACGATCTTTTCTTTAAATTTCCATTTATCTATTACCATTCTTTTTCTCCTAAATTTGTATACTATAAAATCTCGTTTGTTACTGTGTAATAACTCATATATTGTTCATAGTACATTATTATTATTAGAAACTATTTACTTTCGCAAATAGTTCGTTGAGTTTCTTGTTGTGCAAATTAAAGCAAATAATATTTTCAATGTTTTCTAAAATTTGTGTACGATTTCTTAAAGTATTATTGTTTATCTTCTTGCTACCAGGTATGTGTTTCTATTATTAAGAGAATTACGCTACACGGATTATTTATTTTACACGGAATTATTTTTCGAAAATAACTCAATAACTGCTTGTTAAAAATCATACAGAATTAGCACTCGAACTTCTCTTACTGAGTTCATTAAAATGTTTGAACTCAAATTGCCTCTCAAATTAATAGGAGATCCAATATTTCGCTATCATCGTGTGAACTACTAAAATGTATAAACTACTAAATAATTTACAAGCTAAATATGTTCTTCTAATGCACGTATATCTAAAACAACAGATTTTCATCTCATTATATTTTTTCGATGGCGATAATTGTGAAATTCGCGTGTATTAGTTAAAAAACACATCAGCTGTCTCTCCCTGAAACTGAGAAAAAGGAATGAATGGAGAAGAAAGTTTATATACGTAATTTACAAGCTAAATAAGTTCTTTTAATGCACGTATATCTAAAAGCACAGATTTTTCTCTCATTATATTTTTTTCGATGGTGATTATTGTGAAATTCGCGTGTAATATTAAAAAAACACATCAGATATCTCTCCCTCAAACTGAGAAAAAGGAATGAATCTGAAAAAAAGTTTGTGTACGTAACTAACAAGCTAAATAGGTTCTTCTAACGCAAGTAATCTAAAAGCACAGATTTTTCTATCATTATATTTTTTCGATGGCCATTATTGTGAAATTCGCGTGTATTATTTTAAAAACGCAACATCAGCTGTCTCCCTCAAACTGAGAGAAAGGAATGAATCTAAAAGAAAGTTTGTATACGTAATTTACAAGCTAAATAGGTACTTCTAGCGCACTTATATCTAAAACAACAGATTTCTCTCTCGTTATATTTTTTTGATGGCGCTTATTATTGTGATATTCCCGTGCATTATTTAAAAAACACAACATCAGCTGTCTCTCCCCCAAACTGAGAAAAAGGAATGAATGGTAGAATAGAATTGAAGGGAGTTGGCGCTGGTACCCGCCTCTGTCACTGCAACCTATGCAGGTTTATTGTAGCACTCCGAACCATGCTTAGAGGACCTCATTCAGCCTGGTCTTTCTAATCAGACTCCACAAATGGACTACCGACTCCTCCATGTGCCATGCAGGTCTGGGTTTGGTCTCTCCCAGCCTTGCATACCTGAGCCTGCAGAAAGCCTCATACTCGCACCACACGTGTTTCGGAGTTTCCTCCTCCTCCTGATAGAATCTGCAACAGCTCTTATCTGCCAGGCCGATCTTTTCCATGTGTCTGTTCATTCTACCGTACAGCTGACCCATCAATATTCTTATTCGTCCTCGAATTTTGAAGAGTCGTGTTTTATGAACTGTTTGGCCTGTAGTTGCCCCGGTTTTGTAACCACCAGTTTGAGAACTCTTCCTGCTATCCTGCAGTAGGTCTCAGGTCCCAACATAACATTACTTGCACCCCGTTTTGCAAGTTTGTCGACTTCTTCGTTGCCTTGATGGCCTTCATGTCCCGGACACTACGCAATGGTGAGTTTATTGTTACAACCGACCTCTTCAAGAGCACTTATGCAGTCTTTAACTAAATCTGACCTTGTGTGTATTAACTGCTTTTAAGGCGGCCTGACTGTCGAAGTGTATGACTACCCTCCTATCTCCATGGTGCAGTGTTGAATTGCCGCGACCTCTGCTTGGAACACTGTAGCTTGACTGCCCATGTTTATGGAGATATTTGACCTTAGTCCATGGATCCCGGCTCCCATCCCTTTACTGATCTTAGAGCCGTCGGTATACCATGCTTGATCTGCTTTTATAGGAGGCCCCCCTCCCATTCTACTCTATCTACAATTGCTACTGAGAAGGGTCTATCAAACCCATAGGATGGGGGTTATTTTGTTTGATGGCATTTCGAAGAGATACTTGATCTCCTCGCTGTCCTCTAGTTTCCAGCTTGTGGGCCTTTCCCATTCAATGATGGGCTTGCTGCCTTGTTTGAGCCAGTATTGTACCATTCCTATGTTCCCCTGTATGGGGATATGTAATGATTTAGCAGGAATTCTAGTACTGCAGTTGGGGTTGTTCTCATCGTTCTCGAGACGCACATACACGCCTATGTACGACTTCTAGTTGCCTGATTCCACCTGTTTGCGTGGCCTTTATGCCCCAGGCTATAGAGCCATAGGTTAGCATGGACCTGCCCAGTGCAGTTCTTGCTTTCTGAGTCACCTTGCTAAGATGCGGTCCGCAAGTCATGCCGTGGTCAAAAGTGACACCTAGGTATTTGACTTCCTTGGAAAATTGAATTATTATCCCGCTGAACATTGGATTTTTCAGATCCTTTAATGCTCTTTTCTTTGTGATTGGAATTATTGTGATTTTCAGTGGATTAACTGACAGATCCTCCTCATCATATAATTTGCTTACTACATCATTGCCCATGTTCCTTCCCATGATTACTATGACTAAGTCATCTGCGTAGCATAGGCAGAAGTATCGTTCATTTTCCATCTTGTCTAGTAGACTATCTACCAGAATGGCCCACAATAGTGGTGATAGGATCCCCCCCCCGCGCCGTAACCGTATCCGCACCTATGGTGGCAGTTATTTAAATTGAAATTCCATTCATATTCAAAACAAGCTTTATTATCCAAAGTAAACAATTTTACCTATCGACAAAGCAAAAAAAAATAATGTGAGGAACAATAAAATCGTCAAATTAGCAAAAGCATTATAGTAAACCGTACAAAGGCACTAAAATCAGAAGACAAAACATCCAACCTAAGATTACACGTTATATAAAATTACAGACAATTAAAACCAACACATGATTAAAAACCTATGGAACAAATAAAAATTTAAAATCAGAGCTCCAAGTTTTCACCCCAAAATTCAGACAAGTTGTAATATGCCCTACCCAACAACAACCTTTTCACCTCTCTTTTAAATTTGATTTTACTTTCAATTTTCCTTAGTTTTAGAGGAAGGTGATTAAACATTTTTTCACTTGCATAAAATAATGAATTTTTTGTTAGTGCTAAATGAGGTATAGCTAATGGTGCAAAATGGGATGATCTGGTAGAGTTTACTGTACTTCCTGAAGTAATAGAATGGTTATATTTTGACTGGGTCAAACAATATGTCTCCAGAATGAACAGAGAGCACATAGTTAAAATCCTTCGAGATTTAAAAAATGGTCTGCAAGATTGAAATTCATTGATTCCACACAAATATCTAAGTGCTCTCTTTTGCAAGACGAACAGTGATTGAAAAAGATAACTGCTGCATGAACCCCAAAACAGATGCAATAACGAAGGTGAGCCTCGACCAAAGCAAAATAAACCCCCCTGGCTATTCCTTCACCCAACTCATAAGCCACAATTCTCATTGCGTAACAGCCACGTGCGACCCGCTTAGAGGTTTCCAATATGTGAGAGGAAAATTGGACTTCAAGAGGCTCTCACCGCAGGGTGCAATCTGGGAGGGTATATTTAAAAGACACGATGTTGGTCTTTCCCATATTCAGCTTTAAACCGTTGCTCCTACACCAGTCTTCAAAAATTTCCATATCAGAGTATAGATCTCCATGAAGATCATCTGCTGGCATATTGTGCCACAAAATTGTGGTGTCATCGGCGAATATGGTAAATTTTCCCGATATGCCGATAAATCAGGAATAATAGAGGCCCCAATACAGAGCCCTGCGGCACACCAGAAGATATTGGGTGTACCCTGGCTGTATTGCCCTGGAATACTACCGACTGTTCCCTCCCCTATAAGTAGGATGAAAACCATTGCAATGAAGCATCTCGGAACCCATAATACTCAAGCTTTCGCAACAGTATTCCATGATCAACACAATCGAAAGCCTTCGTGAGATCACAGAAGACTGCTGCAGCCACATCTCCATCATCCAACCGCAAGTAAAGTTCCGAAGGAAAGAGAATACTGCGTCATTTGTTCCTCTTGCATTCCGAAAGCCAACCTGATTTGGGGACAGAATGTTGTGCCTCTCAAGGAATTTGAGCATTCGGCACTTTATCAGTCTCTCAACTATCTTTGAGACTGCGGAGAGCAGACAAATCCAAATACACCAGCACAAAAGAATCTATCAATGGCCTCTGCCAGAACGGCTAAAGCCGTATCTGGAAGTGACGTTAACACTTTCACTGAAATTTCATCCCATCTCGACTCATTTCTGTTTTTTATAGAACGTAATTCTCCCTTAATTTCCTCCAGGTCAGTGGGAATAGAGAAAAATGATACTGCATTGCAGGCACCCATACATCGGAAGGGGCTGCCACTGGCAGTTGATGATGAAATATCGACGCTTATGCCTGACGCGATCGAAGTGAAAAAGTTGTTCAGTGAATCGGCATTCAAATCAGAAGCATTACCCTATGCTTTAAGTTGATTTGGATCCAGTTGTAGATGGTTGGGAGATTTCTTGGTGTTTAAGTGCCTTAACCAGCGATTTGGCTGGAACGTTGTTGAAAGCACCCTCTATATCCAGAAAGATGGCTAGTGCCACTGCCTTATCATCTATTGCCGTAATCAGGAGTCTATTTAGATCGTCCAGGGCCAAATCTGTAGACTTTCCTAGTTCGTACATATATTGACGCTCGTTAAGGGGTTTTGTTGAGCGAATGTTGTCGCGGATATATCCATCGACTAGTGTTTTCAGTGTTTTAAGCAGGAATGAAGTTAGACTTATTGGTCTGTATGACTTTGGCGTTTGGTCAGTTGTCCTGCCTATTTTTGGCAAAAAGACGACGACCTTTACCCTTTGCCATACCGCTGACGTATGGCCCCACGCTATGCATACTCTGAATATATTGAAGATGTCTGGGATTCATATATCCTGCCTTTTCTGCAACAGAGTAGATTCGATCTAGTCCTGGGGACTTGTAGGGCTGGAATTCCCCTATTGCCCATTTTTTGTTTTTTGGCCTTGCATGCCTTGCTGTTGGTTCTGGTCTGCTCTGATTGTTTATGACTTTGGACCCATGGAAATCTGTGTCCGTCAGTAGTTCCAGAGTTTCTTTAGTGGAGCTGGTAAACGAGCCATTCAATGATACATCGAGCTTCGGATAAACATGTCAGTTCTTAACGGAAATACATCATCTGTCACAAAAATATATGGAAAGTTTCTTCTATTTCCTACTTCAGAGTCTTTAGGAATGTTTAAGAGGCTTTTTGTAATTTTTCAAAAAACTGGCTATTTTGGAGGACACCACCATCAAAAATTCTTCCATTAGGGTCAAAATCAAATAGTATTAAACGATACCGAGCATCCGCAATAGCAAGTAAGACCATACTGTATCTCTGCTTATAATAATAGTAAAAATGTGAGCTGCTACCAGCTGGATGCACTAAAAGCATATGATTTTTAATATAAGAAAATTAACACACATATTTTTTTAGGAAATTACTGAGTAGCATCCAGATGGGGATTCCCAGACGGATACAGAGCAATAATAATTAATTAATTAATTAGTTAATAAGTATTAAATATTGATGAATTCAAAGCAGACCTGTCCGTACTAACCATTTCAACTGAATAAACTCTAATGTTTAAAAGGAAATCTCCGAGCCACACCACCTAAATGCACAAATGTTCTCCAAACCATAAATCATTTTAAAAAATCCAAAATAAAAGAGGGCCATTGCGATGTGTTTGGAAAAACCTTATCCTTGAAATTGCAAGTTACAAAAAATAGCCAACGGTTATTGACCAATTAACTTTTAAGCATTCTGTTACTGTACCGTCAACATTTTAGCAGAAATCCGGGTTTTCTTATGTTTTACCACAGAAAATGTCATGCGTTCTTCGCCATTTGGGTAATCCACCAGATACAATTTCTGAAGCAGACAATGAATATATTAACGAAGAAGAAAATCAGTCTACTTATTATCTGGCTAGGTTTGTTATAAGGTAGTTGACAGTTTTGTTATGAATAATAATGTAACATAAATTGACCCAGTCTTGCGTCCGTATTATGATAATTTAAGTTATTTAAATAAAGCGAATTAGAATGTAATTCAATTAAAATGTTATTAGCATTAAGAAAATATTTACAGCACCATACTGATTAGTAATTATTATAGTGGTTCAGCAGCACTTATAGGCAGGAGCCGCGACTGTACGAAAAATTTCAAATCGATTTTACTGGAACGCGGGACACAAATTTCAAATTTAAAATCTTTTATTGTGGAAACAACTGAACCAAATGCCAGCCACTTATTTATTTTTGAAAACATAAAATAAATGCGTTTTTAATTTGCTTCAAATGTGATGCCTCAAAAATAAATAATTTAGAAACTGCATACACCTGCTGCATATTAAAATTAAATCCAGTGTTTTATCAAATATATGGATATTCGTTTTTTATTTTGGAAAACTGAAATTAAAACATAACAATGCTTCAATTTATACAGACGAAAAAATATTCATAGCAACTCAATTTTCACATATTTACATTTTTTGCACCGGGGCGGGGGCCCAATAAATATTTATTTCGATCAAGATAAAATATCTGGTCTCGTTCATTACTCGTCATAGCTACGCGCATAGGGAAACTGATAATGCTCTTAATATTTTTTGTTTACGGTTTTGGTCTATTCTTTCTTTTAACTGCACTTTAATTTGATCATGTATGATAATGTGTTTTAAATCTAGAGCTAGATTATTATTAAATTCTAATAAAATAGGTTTTGCTCCTAATATGACAAAAGGCTTGCGATTTTTTTTCACAATTCTGTGAATTAGAAGGACATATTGTCGAGAATAAATATTATGGAAGCTGTTCATGAGGAAAAGCGTAAACAAGAAGAAATATTGTACCTATATTTACATAGTGTGCATATTTGCCTCCTACTGTTATTTTATTGTAGATATATTCCAAGTCCTATTATCTAGACATTGCGGTTATATAAATTGAAACGTTAATAGCTGTGCATTAATGCGGAAATATTGCATATTGATTATTATAGGACTAGAATTGTCGTTGACTGATTAATTATTTTAATTAACTCTTAAAATATGTTTGTTAAATAAGATATATTGTTAATAGTTCAAAACTTAGCACAATTATTGTCCCATGATTCTACTAAATTAATGTGGATTTTACATATATCACAGCATTGCTCGTCCACATATATAAATATTCCGCAATAAATATCATACCGTTTTTTCATATTATGTTCAGCGATAACACTTTCTCGTAGCATATTAGTGGCCGATCTTTTATCGAAAGGGACATAAATCATTTTCATCCCTTAGTTTCCAAGGCTGTGTCTATGGAATCGTGATAAATTGGACAAAATCTTGGATATTAAATCAGGCTTTGTTACTTGGACATTGGCATCATAACAATTTGTCAAAAATTGGCTATAAAATTCGTTTCAAAACAAATTTGCATTGATCTCGTATTATTAAAAGCGAATCACCTCGCCACCACCACTAAATTTTTGTTTTCCTTTTATGGAAGTTACATCTTCTCTTTTCAAAAACCAGCAGCAATCGCCGATCTTGATTGAATCCCATCGTCCTTAATACCGAATTTGCATTGCTCTGATACCTCTGATGGAACCTTTCACCTTGCATCCAATTTCATAGAAAAAAAAATATAAATAAGAATGAAGAATATGAATTTTTAATGACATTCAGCAAACCAGTTCATAGTTTTCATCTATCTTGTTGCCTAAAAGTTTTGAGTCCTTGCCTAATGAGCTGAATATTCA
Source organism: Pissodes strobi (assembly GCA_016904865.1). Classification (NCBI taxonomy): domain Eukaryota; kingdom Metazoa; phylum Arthropoda; class Insecta; order Coleoptera; family Curculionidae; genus Pissodes; species Pissodes strobi. Next base: position 34,076 of record MU184633.1, on the reverse strand, counting down.
AACCGAAAGTTGTATATGAATTTGACCGATCTAACGAGGATCAAAGGTAGGTTATTAACTCAGTTCCTAAATGCAGAACTACAATTAAACAAAATTATTGTAATATAATTAAGTAAATTTACAAGCTGATATCTATAATACGTAGAGACGATGGTTAATAACAGTCGTAAATGCATTCTCTTATCCCCACTACCAAACCGCATAGGCCAGCGCGGTAGTGTATATTGGCTAAAAACCTCGAGAAATAAATTTATGACACAGACAACCACAGTACGGCCTTCAGCCTTCAGTCCCCGGCGCGGCGGCCCGAAAGTCCCTGGTTATGGTAGCAACCAGATCAGACCAACGGCAGAGGGTGCTAAGAATCACCGTGTAGGATCCCGCTACCATGGAAGACGAACACTGCTAATAGTCACATATAACATAAAAACTGTCTTGGCAGAACAAAAAGTTATCGAGCTGGAGGAAGAGTTAAAGTCCAACGGGATGCCATAGGACTCAGTGAAGTGCGTAGAAAGGAAGAAAACCGATACACACTTTATGCCATGAACTCTTTCTTTAAAAAGGCCCCACATCGCAGATGGTCCTGGGCAAGCCCTGACAAAAGGAAGAAAAACGAAGTTGATTACATCGTATCTGATAAAAAGAACATCGTCCACGATGTTATAGTCTTAATAAATTTACAACTGGCAGCGACCGTCGACTCGTTAGGGCTAAAGTCAGAATAAATACTCGGAAGGAGAGAGCAAAGAGGGTTGCACACGCACGTAGTACAAAATGGGCTCCAGTAGGGGACACAGAAGCATATCAGCAGGAAATAAAAATAAATTTGCAAAATAGTAGAGTGCCCAACGCAGTAAAAGCCTTCTATAAATGATTTCTGTGGGCACCTCGGGGTTACAAGCTGAAATTTTCACAGAATCCGAATGTAATAAAAATCATAACGGGCAAAAGGGCAGTATACCTAAAAATCGAGATTATTATATGAACGTGTAGGACATAAAATTATGAATGTTTTCATATATAATTCATCTACATTTTTGTACGAATTATATTTTTTATCATTGCTTGAAATATGCAGATTACATTGGCCCTTATGGCAAAATAAATCAAAAAATTGAAATATCTCGCTTCGAACCTGGGCAAAATCTGATTGAAATATACTCATTTTTGTATTCACCTCGCATTCTCTCCGAAATGAAGGCTCATATCAAAAAATTTTATTCTTGCAAAAGGTTTGCCTTAAGTATTTAGAAGACAGTTGCATGAATACATTTTTTTTTTCTCAAATGGTAATGGCAAAATAGAATTAAATGTAAAAAAGTAATTTTCTTCAAGCAGCGACCGGCCGATCTCTCGCTTCCCTAGCACTCTCGTATCTCACTTTTCTTCATAGCTTCGTCTCTCTCGCGCCTATTGTACAATACAATAAGTGCTTTTTTTCTTCAAACGTCAGTCATCATTACTCCACTGTGTAAGCGGCCGTGAAGTTTCGTTTTTCCTCCGCCGGAGCTTTACTTTTCACTTTTCCGCCGGCGGAGGTAAAAGTGTTGTCATAGCAACATAGATGCAATACAAACCGACAACAAAATAAGCGTCAACAACTCGAGATTTATTAAACTACAATTTGTATTTATTACTCAATTTGTGACTGCATTTCTAAAAATCACTAATTTAGGAACAAATTGGTTATTATTTAATCGAACTTACTCAATAACTGCTTATCAATACGGAATTAAAACGCAATTGGAGACGCAATCTTAAAAAAATAATTATTGTTGACAGTGTCCACTGACAGCTTTATGTGACATTACTATAGCAACAACCTGTGCCTATTCACCGACGCCGATCTAAGCCGCCTTGCGAACCCACTTATCTTTAATAATAATAATTATTATTACTATTAAAAAGATATGTTTTTGCATTCATTTGTCGACATTTGAAGAAAAAATAGCATATTTTATTTGGAGGAAAAGTTACTTTTCATGGCTTGCTCTGTTTAGTTGCAAATTTGAACTGTTTAGCGAGCCAATATAGTATCCACTAAAATAAATACGGTCAAAAGTGCTAGAGGAAAACATAAGAAAAGGGATTATCAGAATAGCCACTTACGGCCACAACAGTGCTATAAATGCTAATACATATTATGTATCAATCGTATGCACATATAATTAAATGATATTAATAAATGTTGCATTGACAACAAATCAAATAAATGAATTTATAATTAATTAACCGAAGGAGTTAATACTTTTATAGTGGCAAAATCAGACTGTTATCTAGTCTGCCGTCTTTCAGACATGCCGGAGAAGACCAATGTCATTTTCTCAAGCCAGTTCAAATTTATAATTTTAAATTGTTTGGGATGAACCTATTTCTAAATATATAGAATACTGATCTGTCCGCAGATCTCTAATAATTTTTACAATTGTTTTTTCGGTTTGTGTAATTAATCTTTATTATATTTCCATTCGTTCATTTCCTCCATTCAATGTAATGCAATTTTCTCCATCCTTCTGGAATAATTAATTATATTACTCTCCGCCGGCGTCTATTTGATACTTGACGATTTTTAGCATATTCAAAAGGAATTAGGTTGAATGTCTGATAACCTATTAAAGGACTTAATATATTAAAAGTGCAAATTTATAGATTTGATATTATGCATAAGACTGCCGGTGGAATATGGTAAGATTTTTCCGCATTGGAAATAATCTTGAATAGGTCGTCTCAAATCAAACTAATGCATCATAATATGCCTCACCAGTTTTGATAAGCCAGTGATAATAAGCCATGAAAGCACAACTACTTCGAATATTCTTCTCACTTTCTCCAAATTTACAACGTACTTTTGCCCTATTCTGTCCCTTCGTATGTACGCTCAGTATTTGTTTCTAAAGAAGGCCATTTACATTCTCTTCGCAGACGCTTACAATATAGTTCTACCTCCGAACTTCCCTCGAGCATAAACTTTTTTTGAATTCTACATAATAAAACCTAGAAATGAATTATAGATATTTTTCTTTCGACTTCAAAAGTGAATGTAAGTAGTTTGATTCAAGTAAGCAGAAGCAACTTGATTAAATATTATTTTTAAGTAAATACACAGGAAGTAAGATATTGAAGGAAAGAATAAGAAATTATATCAGTCAATATATCATTTCTGCTACTAATGACGAACAAGAAAGATTTCGAACGACGATCCTGTCGTAACCCAACTTCTGTAGATACTATAAATATTTTGTGGGATATGTGAGAATTTTCAACCTAAATGTTTAACCTGAGATCTTCTACAAAACTCTACGCTCTTTTTGAGATGGTGGGTTATATTGTAATGTATTTATTTATTTGTGACTAAAACAATTACAAGCCGCACGTAAGTATATTCTATTAAATACATAATCGAAGACAAAGTAAAACAGGTTGTAGTTAAAAATTCGTCATATTTGTAAAAATTTTCTTTAAAATTGATTTAATATTGTTAGACAATCTAATGCAGAATTTTAAGGAATAATAATTGGTTGAAAATTAGGACGTATATTATCATTGTACCTGTTGTCATGCGTGTGAAAGTTATTACTCTTCCAAAATATTGTCACGAGTAATTTTAAGGGGTAGCTCGTTTTATTTAAAGAATAACTTCTTAGAGAAGAGCCTCGTCGCGATTAGT